>JABUQX010098383.1:20000-28388 GCA_015478945.1 Trachelipus rathkii
GTCCACGCCAGTATGCTCAAAAGGACGCACAAAATTAACTCTATGATGAGGAAGATTAGTCATTTTTGGATATTTAAAGGGTATATTGTTAAATTTTTGCATACTATACAATTACAGGTAAAACATTCTTTACAAACCTGCCTGGCTGTAGTAATCCAGAAGCCATAGGCTCTGATGAAATTAGTAGTGGTTTGAACACCCAAGTGTTGTCATCTAGAATGAAAATCTCTTATGATTAATCTAGTGAGATGATGATCCTTGCCAAGAAGAATTGGATTTATCACATCATCATTATATAAAAGTGTCTTGGCAATTCTCCCTTTGGATCGGATGAGGCCTTTATTATTTATGAATAAGTTAAGTTGATTAACCAGCAGTGGAATTTCATCCTTTTTAGGATTTTGGAGAAATAATATCTCCTTAGAAAAACAATACTGCTGCATTAATAAGTGCGTGCTTTCAGATCACAATCTTCATCCAGCCCCTTACTCCTGCTAATGAATTTGAATATTTTAGAAGTTACTTTATAAAGCCTATGCACACTTGAGTAGTCTTTAAAGGGTAACAAAGACTGAGTAACAACCACAGATGTGTGACATTGTAAAGTCTTTTTCTTATTGGCCTCAGACAAACATTTAAGTTTACTAATAGGCCATTAAGATTGATCTAGGAGAATCCAAGAAGGACCCTTTAGCCATAATGATAATTTTGAAAGAAAAGTAGAAGTAACACCTCTGGTAATCAGATCTGCTGGGTTTTCAGCAGTATTGATGTAAGCATAAGAAATGGATACTTTGTACTCTTGCTCAACTTGATTTTTGATTTGATAAATTTCTTTGAGCCTATTGTTTACAAAAATATTTTTATTTTTTGCTCTTCCAGATAGGAGCCATGAAGGGACAATTTGAGCATCTACAAACATCTTTATCTTTACATTAAATTTTCTGATAATATTGATTTGATACACTTGAAAAAAAAAGAACACAGACAACAACTCAAAGAGGGCAAAGCCCTAGATTTGAGGGGCCACCTTGGCCTTTGAAAATATTAAACTAGAACCTTGACCTATACTATAAACTGCAAAACCATAACAAAATGTTGAAGCATCACAAAATACGAATAAAGAGTTTGAGGGAGAAGGTGAGAAAGCACACCTTTCAATTTCAATATTATGTAATTTATTTAAATCTGCACATAGAGAAGACCAGGAAACTAAAACATCGGCAGGAACCTTTTCATCCCAATTGAGACCCTAATTGCATGTTTTCCTAATTAATATCTGAGCCTCTTAAAGTTACAGTTAAGAATATTTAAGGAGCAGAAACCTTGAGACTGGCTGATAACAACAATCTTTTGGTATTTACATCAGCATTTACTGAAAATTTTGCTAGTTTTAACTTATATGTAAGAGGATTAAAGATATCCAAGAACCTTATCTTCTGATTCCTGATATTGAACTATCTACCCTCTCCTTCCATAACAGCTCTCAATTGATCATTATTAGAATTTAACTTCTAAGATTGAAACCACCATCTTCCATTCTTTTGTTGCATTCATGATAAAGTTCTTTTATAAATGTTATAGATCATTGCCACTAATAATTAAATTATCTACAAAAAAGTGTCAGCCAGAATCTGAGGTGCATTACATCATCCTCATAAGACTGAGCATGATGCTTAATGATATAATTGTGGATGAAAGGTGATGATGTGAAACCAAAAACAATGGTTGAGTATCGATAAGCCTTTAACTGACCATTACTTTTCCAAAAAAAGCAAAAGCGATTGCGGTCTTTGATAGATTTTAACTTAATCTAGACAGAGACTTGTAATGTCCGCTAACATAACAAACTGATTTGATCTGAACTGGAATAAATGTCTTAATAGGGAAGACATAAGATCTGGTCCAGTATAGGCTGCCACATTTAGAGATGGTAAAGAATTAGTTTTAAGAGAACAGTTAAACACAGGCCTGACCTTTGTTGATACTTGTTCATCAGTTTTGATAACACGTCTGTGAGGAACCCAAATATAATTTTTATACTCAGAGGGAGATACTTTGAACTCTTCAATAATACCATCAGCTAATTGTTGCTGAAAGACATCATCATAGGCTTTAACTAAATCTTTTCTTTCTAAATTTTCATGAACTCTATTAAGTACACTGCAAGAGCAATGTTATAGTTTGATGGCAACAAAGGAAGTTTATCTTCAATCCATGGAAGATCTATATGATATTTTCCGTCTTTGAACTCTATACTACCTTCGAATTTTTCAATCTGTTTCAAATCATCTTAAGATTTATTATTATGCATACCTTCTATGCCTAAGGACTCTAATTTGAACATGTTTTCTAATCCTTGCTCTACCTCAGAATTACTTAGTATGTGGCTTAAAGGATTAAAATAAGAATGGATACAAAGTATGGTTAACCTGCAATTGATTTTGATTTAGATTTTGATTTTGAATATGATTATGATTTTGAACAATTGATGATGGATTTGAAACTCTTATCAAAATTTACCTTATCTATAAGTTGGTGCAACTTTTAAAAAACCCTTTCCTTCTCCGAGAAGAAGAATAACGTAAAAGTTGTAAACAACGTTGCCAGTTTAAAATGAAATCTACAGAAAAATCTGTAGAAGATGCCAGGCCTGTGACATCTATATTTACTATGCAATTATGATGGTAGTTTTTACGGAAATTAAATTAAAATTTATCATGTTCCAATATGATTTATTTCTTTTTATCAAATTTATTTGTAAATAAGGTTATATCAAAATTTACCTTATCTATATAATTCAATGTACTACATATGGATTTATATGGTTTGAAATATAAAAAATCAAATAATAATGAAATAACAATCTAAATATATAAAAATACTCAAGTAAAATAAATTTTTCGTTTCTTAAGCGAGTTTTTTTTCGCTAATAAGTATACCTTATATATATATATATATATATATATATATATATATATATATATATATATATATATATATATATATATATATATATATATACTATAACTTCAACAATATATATATATATATATATATATATATATATAATATATATATATATGTATATATATATATATATATAACTATATATAAAAATATATATATATATATTCGTTTAGTCACTATGATCAAAATTTACCTTATATATATATATATATATATATATCCTAAAATAAGGCAATTAAACAAAATAGTACTTTAAATAATAATACTCAAATTACATCTTAATTATATATCAAAACAAACTGACCTGGGCCTAGGTTAAAATGTGAAGCCTAAGTACTGCTTTACGAGTTTCTAATAATAATAAGTTATAAAAGCCATAACATTTGGTTTTTTAAAAATAAACCATAAGAAAATAGGTTGAATTTTGTTTTAAACTAAAAAAAAATAATTATATTAACTTTCATTTGATTTGATTTCAATGAAAAGAAACTCTTCCTATGATGATTTTTGGCATGCAATTGAACTTGGAAGATCGAAATATGAAATTCATGAAGCCTATAATGAAACAAAAACGTTCATATAGTAGTATAACTCTTAAAATCTTAATTTAAGTCACAATGTCAATTGTATATTATATTAATATACTTAAAAATACTTAAAATTAGTACACACTACACGATCAAAAAAAAAGTAGCACTTGCATACAGATTCTACAGATTTTTAGATACCTAAGTCAAAATTGGAAGCCTTTGCAATAGAAAAGATTATCCTCTATGACGTCACGAATTTTTGATCGAGATTTTAACATTGCATAGGCCTGGCTTGCGGTAACTTATAGATATAGTAAATTTTGCTCTTATTTGATTATTGTATATAAAATTAGTAATATTTCCAAATGGAATAATAGAACCATCTCTTAACTTAAAAGCAGATCCACTCATACATTTAATCAATTCTAGTTGAGGGAAATACTCTATTAAATCAATGCCAATTAAGGCATCCAAATCGAAAAATGAGTTATTAGACTTTATAGCCAGAATCAGCTAATTTGAAAGATTTATTTCCCAAATTAATTAGAGCCTGATCTACGAACTTAATCTCGTAACTTAATTGAAGATCCTCATCAACCAAAAGAGGAAAGGTGAAAGAAGACTGGTCCATATATACATCAAGAACAGTCTCTTTCAAACTGCGGGTGGTAACACCTAAATAGGTTTTTATATCGTATTGAGTGCTTTGATGGTTCTCTACAGATATATTGAGTTTGTCAAGCACTCTTTTAGAAAGATAGGACCTCTGTGAGCCACAGTCAACTAGGCATCGAACTGAAGCTGAAACTTTACCTCTACCAACCCTAATAGTAATTGATGGCAACAATATAAATTATTGTTGCTTTGGTTAAAACTAAGACATACATTTGTGAGTGTGGAACTTTTCCTTTGCTTACAAGAGCTGTAATATGACTTTTTTTATTGCAAACTTGGCAACTGAAGAGGAATTCACTCCTCAGTCAGGACATGATCACTTGCATGTTGGTGCCCGGGCACATTTGGGGCACAGATTTATTTCATTACACCTTTTAATTCTTAACTCATAGGTTTGATAAACATTGCAATTGGTCATCACATGACCTTGGGATGAAGAAAACTTACATGATTTTGAATAACCTTTGATTTTAGAAGTGGAAGAATCAATACTATGAGAAGCTTTATTTCCACTAACTTCATTAGCATGAGTTTTGAAATTTTGCAAAGCAGAGATTGGAATCAGGCCTATTAGATTTTAAGGACTCATTCTGTCCTTTGATTTTCCTTCTTTACACATTTAAGTGAAGCATCTGGAAATATTTATATTGTAAACTTTTCCATAATATTATGGGAAGGAACTTGATTGAAATTTTGACCTTTATTATGATTTGACGTTTTAACAATATTTTTGATAACTTCATTATAGCTGTCGAATATTTGATTTAAATCGGGGTAATTGGTATTCAACTTGCGAGTAATTTCCTTCACTACCACATTAGGTAATTTTGATAAAACTATGTGGCTAAGTACTACTAATCCAGTAGCCTCCTCAAGATATTTGAGGTTATAACTCTTAAATATATTAATGTCCTGATATCATTTAAGTAAACCCTTGTCGCATTATATGTTGGGTCAAATGCAGGTTTTAAAGAAATTAAATTTTTAACGATTTCATCAATGATGAATTTTTCGTCTAAAAACTCTTTGTCTAAAAGTTCAAGAGCCTTATATAATTATTGTCACTAATAGAAAAATTCTGAATCAGAGAGTATGCATATCCTTTAATTTATTTTAAGCTTAAGCAGTGAAGTTTAATGGATTCACTTAAATTTTTCTGTAAATCTAGGAACTCTTAAATTTTGAAATGAAGGTTTTATAAGCAAACTTTGTCAGTTTCATTGCCCTCAAAGAAACCACAATCCATAGCTCTAAGAACAGATTCACTGAAATGAGAGCAAGTATTTTTTTGAAGGGTTGAATCTTGATTCCCTTTAAATTTTAATTCACTTAATTTTGATTAGACACCTTCTAGCTTTCCTATCTCTTTCGACGGTTCTCTCGTCTCTCCCTGTTGACAAAACAAACATCCTTGGCCTTAGCATAAACAAAAATGTCTTGGAAACCTCACATCACAATAGTTGCTAAGGCGGCAAAAAAACTAGGAGTTCTGTTTAGAGTGCAAGATTTTTTTTCCTCCTCTCATAATTACTCCAGTTATACAAGGGTCTCATCATATACAGCACTTAGATACCTGTTCTCATAACTCTAGGAGTACAGTTATCTCTGTCTTTTGGATAGGGTGAAAGGCTAAAAGTTATAAACTGTCCTGGACTTTCTAGTTCACTTGACCCTCTATCTTTGCGGCGAGATGTTGGTGCTTTATCTCTTTTCTATAGGTACCGTAGCGTCGGTGCTCAGAGGCTTTCCACTCGCTGATGCCCTTTCCTTTGAGCCTTCCACTCACACAGGGGGTGCTGTGTCGGCATGAGTTTTCTGTGTGATGTGGCAGCTCAAGGCTGCGATTCCTTTGGTGCCTCCTCCTTTCCTGCCACCTCTGTTCTGTGGAATTCTCTTCCATCTTCTGTGTTTCCTACTAAATTTAATCTCCTTCACTTTAAAGCCCGCGTCTGTGCTCATCTGCGTAATTTGTGTTAGTTGAAATTTTGTTGAGTGTAACACCCCCTCCTTGAATGGAGATGGACTTTCTTAGGGGTATGTTATGTGTGAGAAGAATTGATAAAATAAGGGAAGAACGTATTAGAGAGTTGCGTGGTGTGAAGAAAGGGATAAATGAGGGATTAAATGAAAGTACGTTTTTAATGAGGACCTAAATAACGTTTGGTCATGTGGAAAAGATGGATGATAGTCAGTTGGTTATGCGGATGTATGGTGGTGAGTGTGCTGGGAGACCGAAGAAAAAGTGGATTGAGTCAGTAAAGGAAAGTCTGGAGGAGAGAAATTTGAGTTTAGCAGAGCCAAGAAGAAAGGTGCATAATAGGAGTGAAGAGCGGGGTTTTGTGAGGGGCATGGTTGTGGCCCACCTTTGCCAAGGGATGAACCCCATAATGACGAGATATCATAGTGAAGGTACGTCGCGGTCCCGTGAAGTTCAAGGGTGGATTTTCTGACAGCGACGGGTTCTCACTAAAAGGTATAAAGGGGTGGTAAGGCTGGGCTTTCTTTTCGACTTGCGTCATATTCTTCTTCTATTTTTCTGTTTCCGGTGCATGTTACCACCACCTTACCCCCAGTCTTGGAGAAAAGTGGGTGATATATATATATATATATATATATATATATATATATATATATATATATATATATATATATATCTATATATATATATATAACTATATAACTCATATATATATATACTATATATATATATATATATATATATGTGCTATATATATATTAATAATAATTATATATATATATATATATATATATATATATATATATATATATATATATATATATATATATATATATATATATATATATATATATATATAATATATATATATATATATATATATATATTATATATATATATATATATATATATATATATATATATATAAATATATATTTTTATTATAATAGGTTTATACTTTTTATATACTCTATATATAAATATATGTATATATATATATATATATATATATATATATACTTATATATATATCTAAGAATTGAATTTCTGTCTGTGACGAGCTCTCACTAATTAATGGTACAGAGAGGAGGGGCGGTAAAAGGCTGGGCTTTCTTTCCGACGTTGTCATGTTCTCCTAGGCACTAACCACGTGCTTGTAGCTGCACCCCCAATCTTCGGGCAAAGAGGAAGATGAAGAAAGAAAGAAGAAAGATATATATATATATATATATATATAACTATATATATATATATATATATATATATATATATATATATATATATATATATATATATATATATATATATATATATATATATATATATATATATATAATGTGAAAACAAGTATTGAAATTCAGATTTGTTACTATGGCATATTTTTTTCATTTATAGTTACTACTTTATTTCTTGAATTCATATTAAGATTATTTGTTGGTAATTTTGTATGATCACATATTTTATATTATATTCTCTATTTTCACAAAATAAATTGTGTAAAATTAGGAAACTGTTTGAATTGCCTTGTAATTTTTTATTTATTTTTAATGTAGTTAATTTTTATCTTAGTTAACTATAAAATTATTGAAAAAGGGAAAACTAAGCTTTCACAATGTAATATAAAATAATGCTTCTGATTCCTTGATTCTTTTCTTGATAGAAGATACAGTACTTAATTTCATACAGAAATTTCCACCTTGATATTAAAGATATATATATATATATATATATATATATATATATATATATATATATATATATATATATATATATATATATATATATATATATATATATATATATATATATATATATATATATATATATATATATATATATATATATATATATATATATATATATATATATATATATATATATATAATGTGAAACATTTATTGAGTATTGAAATTCAGATTTGTTACTATGGCATATTTTTTTCATTTATAGTTACTACTTTATTTCTTGAATTCATATTAAGATTATTTGTTGGTAATTTTGTACGATCACATATTTTATATTATATTCTCTATTTTCACAAAATAAATTGTGTAAAATTAGGAAACTGTTTGAATTGCCTTGTAATTTTTTATTTATTTTTAATGTAGTTAATTTTTATCTTAGTTAACTATAAAATTATTGAAAAAGGGAAAACTAAGCTTTCACAATGTAATATAAAATAATGCTTCTGATTCCTTGATTCTTTTCTTGATAGAAGATACAGTAATTAATTTC
>JABUQX010098384.1:5000-7500 GCA_015478945.1 Trachelipus rathkii
TTTATATTATAATATATACACTTATATATATATATAGTATTATATATATATAATATATATATATAAAATATATATATTTATATATATATATATATATATATATATATATATAATAATATATATATATAATATATATATATATATATATATATTAATATATATATTATATATATATATATACATATATATATAATAATATTATATTTACTAATATATATATATATATAATAATATAATATATAATATATATAGATAATATATATATATATATATATATATAAATATATATATAGTATATATATATATATAGTATATATATATATATATATATATATATGTATATAATAAATAAGTTTGAAAAGAGATTTCGGAAAATATTTGATTTTCTTGAAGATATTTTCTTTAAATAAATAAATACATTAATATTTTAACAATTATATTTATTTCCTTTTCCGAATTCGTGTGATATATCAAATTTCAAATATTATGTTAAAAACTCGGAAAAATTATAATTTGGCCTCAATTTTAATTTGAAATCATAGTAAATACCAAAAAAAATTGATTATATTTAGGTATGTTTATATATTTTGCATCAATTTATAACAAAGGAGTAATGGAATTAAAATATATTTTTTTATTTTGTTTGATTTAACCCTCTATTATTTAGTGTAAATTTACAGTTAACCCCTGTAGAAAACCCCGGTTTTTCCTGATTTTTGGCCGGTGCCGGGGCCGGGGCCGGGGTTGGCCGGGGCCGGGGTTGGCCGGGACCGGGGCCCCGGTCGGTTCCTACCTCTTGCCCAAAGGACTTCGCTGTTCATCTAAGAGAGGTAGGACTCTCTAGTTTAAACGACATCGCTTCTCGCGCTGAGAGATTTCTTCAAGCAAGGGGTAAGAACCTTTGTTCCAAAAGGGAAGACTTGAACCCTTATTTGACATCTGACAATAACAAGGAGATACAAAGTCATATTACTCAACCCCAACACACCAAAGTTTGTGGAATATGCCACAAAGGCGGCCACGATTCCAGCGCTTGTTGCCCAAAATGGAAACAACAGATTTCCTCGTAACCGGCATTATTATGATAATAGGTTTAACCGCGATAACAAGACAGCGGAGAGAAGATGGCACGCCCCAAGAAAAGAAATACACAATGCTGCCGTTACAATTGATAATTCCATTAATAAAGGGGATTTTGCAGCGGCATGTGAAATTGTGGAAGACGATGAGTGTGTTGACGGGAGCAAAATGGTAAAGGACGGCATGTTGCACGTCAATGGAAAATCGATCCCCGTTATATCCATGTCATGTCAGGATGATTCAAATGTCAGACATTCCCTCATGCCCGTAACGAATGGTTCTATAAATGGCATTGATGTATCAGTACTTCGTGATACAGGGTGTAGTGGCGAAATTGTGAGAAAGAAGTTCGTGAAAAACCATCAATTCACAGGCAAGATCAGAAAAATGCTTCTGATTGATAACACTCTTAGGACGGCCCCTGAAGCAAGAATTTGGATTCGCACTCCGTTTTTTACGGGGTACGTCGAAGCTTTATGTCTGTACGATGCGTTATATGATTTAACATTATGAAATATCCCAGGCGCGCTAGGTCCGGAGACCATAGAGTTCGGAAATGATGATAAAATTAATACCGACAAGGACACATCCATGGTCGAAGTTACTTGTGAAGCAGAAAATGCTACTGAAAATAAAAATGATAAAATTAATACCGACGTGGACGTATCCATTGTCGAAGATACTTATGAAGCTGAAAATGCTACTGAAAATAAAAATGATAAAATTTATACCGACGTGGACACATCCATTGTTGAAGATACTTATGAAGCTGAAAATGCTATTGAAAAAAATAATGATAAAATTGATGTCGGCAAAGAACAAGGAGTCTCGTCGCCGAAATCAAAAACTCATGAAACTGAACTGCTACAAAGATAGTTAAAGACAGTGGGAAAATTTGAATGAAATCTCCATTCCAAATCCAAGAAAACTCCTCAAAATTCAAGCTGTTGTGTGAGGGCAGATGTGTATAAGACAATAAAGTCTGAGTGACAGCGTGATTGCCTGAGGGGGGTAATAGTAGATTAGAGGAAGAGTGTTCCAGTTAACACCAGTGGAAGGAGAATATGAAAGGAAGTCGAAAGAAGAGAAAAAGTCTCAAACTGAGGTGCCATCTGAAGATCAGTTGACCACTCCTTTGGAAAGTATTCAAGCTGAAAAGGATGATACAAATGAAGTAGTACCTGAAGAAAATAAAGAGAAGGAGAAGGAACTTCATAACCATGAGGAGAATGGTATAGTAAAGACTGCAGAAACATTAATCAATGATGCTCTCTCTTCTCCTCTCGCTCAAGAATCTCGTGCAGTGGAAAAAGGTCATGAACTCTCTGTAGCTAAACAAGAGCAAGTTGCAGTGACTGCTTCCACTCCCTTTTCTCCACAAGGAGGTCCCAGGTCAGTTCATTCAGAGCATCCTCATTCT
>JABUQX010098384.1:12500-17500 GCA_015478945.1 Trachelipus rathkii
AAGTAAAGTAAAGCCTGCAAGAAATTGAATGTGATCTAATCTGATGTATGTTATTAACAGTATTTTGAACATTCATTTGAAATGAAAAACAGATATAACAAAGTCAAAAATTTATAAGAAATTACAATAGCTCTTTAACAAGATTCTTATTTATAAATTTTGAATCAGTAATATCAATTTCAATAAAAAATTTAAAGAACGAGATTGTGAGGAACAAAATATAAGCTATTATATATAGTACATTAAAAATAATGATAACTTTTAACATTAAAAAATTATTCTAGTTTAAATATTATTAAAAATTTCATAGACCATTTATGATAATCATAACAATAATGCATGGTAATAACATTTCACTAAAGTATGTAAATATGCTTTTAGAGATCTTATAATACTATAAATATTTAGATCTCTTTAAATTTAGTTCTTTATTTGTTAAAAATGAAATTTTAGAGCTGTTTATCTAGTGAAAGTAGGACAAATAAAGAATAATATCTTCTTGAATTTAAGAGGTAAAAACAAAATAAAAAGAAATGAGAAAAACTTTTTAAAATTGGAAATACGAAAACTGAAAATAAACAAAATATATTTTGATTGGAGTTTGAACGAGTTTAGGTATAAACAATTTTTTTTCTGCAGGAAAAGTTTCTGCAACAAAAGTATCAGTCGAAAGAATTGTGGAAAATAAAGTAAAAAATATTTTATTCAGAAATGGCAGCAGGAGAAAATCAACAGGCGACTTCCATTCAAAACTTTCCCCCCCCCCCAAAAAAAAAAAAAAAAAAGTTCCCAGATTTTACAGAAACGCAAAAATATAAGAAAAAGAAGAATTAAAATAAGTTAAAATAGAATATTTATTTATAACTCAAGTAATTTTCATTAATCATTATTTTGGTTATAATTAAATCGAAAAATTATACAACACCCAAATTTGAGTTTATTGATCAAAAGTTTCCGACAAAATGACAATTTTAAATTTTATTGTGTATTCCATCATTCAAACACTTTTATAACAACAACAACAACAACAACAATATTAAAATTAACATTAACATTAACATTAACATTAACATTAACATTAACATTAACATTAACATTAACATTAGCGTTAACATTAACATTAATTTTAATTTTAATTTTAATAATATTAATATTAATATTAATATTAATATTAATATTAATATTAATATTAATATTAATATTAATATTAATATTAATATTAATATTAATATTAATATTAATATTAATATTAATAATAATAATAAAAAGGCTAAATTCAGGTATTGGAATTTAAATATTTACTTTGCCTAGACATATTAATATTAATATTAATATTAATATTAATATTAACATTAATTTTAATTTTAATTTTAATAATATTAATATTAATATTAATATTAATATTAATATTAATATTAATATTAATATTAATATTAATATTAATATTAATATTAATATTATTTTAATATTAATTTTAATATTAAATATTAAATATTTTAATATTAATATTAAATTTAATATTAATATTAATATAATAATAATATGATATAATATTAATATTATATTATTATTATATTAATATTAATATTAATGATTAATATTATTAATAATAATAATGGAAGCATCAATGAATAGATAATAATAATAATATATAAATAATAATAATAATAATAATAATAATAATAATAATAATATAATAATAATAATATAGTAAAAATAATATAATTCAAATAGTATCAAAAAAATAAGTTAATAAAAATAACATAAGAAAAATAATATAATAAAAATAATATAATAAAAATAATATAATAAAAATAATATAATAAAAATAATATAATAAAAATAATATAATAAAAATAATATAATAAAAATAATATAATAAAAATAATATAATAAAAATAATATAATAAAAATAATATAATAAAAATAATATAATAAAAATAATATAATAAAAATAATATAATAAAAATAATATAATAAAAATAATATAATAAAAATAATATAATAAAAATAATATAATAAAAATAATATAATAAAAATAATATAATAAAAATAATATAATAAAAATAATATAATAAAAATAATATAATAAAAATAATATAATAAAAATAATATAATAAAAATAATATAATAAAAATAATATAATAAAAATAATATAATAAAAATAATATAATAAAAATAATATAATAAAAATAATATAATAAAAATAATATAATAAAAATAATATAATAAAAATAATATAATAAAAATAATATAATAAAAATAATATAATAAAAATAATATAATAAAAATAATATAATAAAAATAATATAATAAAAATAATATAATAAAAATAATATAATAAAAATAATATAATAAAAATAATATAATAAAAATAATATAATAAAAATAATATAATAAAAATAATATAATAAAAATAATATAATAAAAATAATATAATAAAAATAATATAATAAAAATAATATAATAAAAATAATATCATCAAAATAATATGATAAAAATAATATAATAAAAATAATATGATAAAAATAATATGATCAAAATTATATAATAAAAATAATAATTATATATAATAATAACAATAGCAATTATTCATAATAATAATTTAGCTTTACTTTGTCAGATTATATAATTTAATATTATTTGTATAATTATTCCGATGATATAATAATTAAGTAATTTTTCATTATCATTAATTTTGGTTATAAATAAATCGAAAAATTATTACAAACCGGCAAATTTGAGGTTTATTGATCAAAAGTTTCGACAAAGACAATTTTAAATTTTAATTGGTGTATCCACCCATACATTCAATCACACTTTTTTTTTTTAATAAAAACAACAGCAAAACCAACAAACAAAATATTAAGGTAAAATTATCCGATTCTATAAAACATTACATTGAGAATAACCAAGTAACATTAACATTAACATTAACATTAACATTAACGATAACTATTACATTAACATTAACATTAGCGTTAACATTAACATAATTTTTTTTTTAAATTTCAATTTATTATATTAATAATAATATTATATTAATATTAATACTTAATATTAATATTATGATTATATTAATATACAGTATTTAAATTATTATTACTTGTTTGATATTATATATTAATATTAATATTATATTAATTTAATCTAAAATATTTACTTAATATTTTTTAAGT
This sequence comes from Trachelipus rathkii, assembly GCA_015478945.1. NCBI lineage: Eukaryota > Metazoa > Arthropoda > Malacostraca > Isopoda > Trachelipodidae > Trachelipus > Trachelipus rathkii. The sequence goes on from JABUQX010098384.1 coordinate 15,680, forward strand.
ATCAATTTTATAATTTTTAATCTTATAGTATTTAATATTAGTATTTAAATATTATTTATTAATTATTATATAATATTAATATTAATATTATATTTATTAATATAATATTATATTAATATTAATATTAATATTGAATATTAAATATTATAAATTAATATAATATTAATTTTTAATATTAACATTAAATAAATATTATATTAATATTAATATTGAATATTAATATTAATATTAATCATTAATTTATAAATTAATTTATATAAATATTAAAAAATATATTAATTTAATTTTAATAATAATATTAATATGAATTTAACATTATTATTAATATTTTTATAAGTATTAATATTAATATTAAGTTAATATTAATATAATATTATATTTAATTTATATTAATATTAGTATTTTTTAATATTAGTGTTTCACAATTTACTTAAATTTAATTATTTTAATATTAATTTTAATATTGCTATTAAAAATTAATTTTAATATTAATATTATTATTATTACATTCATGTTAATGATCAATATTAAAATAATATTATAATTAATATAAAATCTTAATATTAATATATATACAATATAGTTTTAAAATATAATATAATAAATAATAATATAAATAATATAAATAATAATAATAATATAATATAATATAATATAATAATAATAATATAATATAATAAATAAATATAATATATAATAATATAATAATATAATATAATACATAATAATAATAATAATTTATAAATAATAATAATAATGAATAAGACTGCGTCAATAATGATATTAAAAGCATAGTAATAATAATAAATTATTTTTTTCTGCTCAAAAATATTTGACTGTAACCACGTCTCAGCACACAAGAATCGGGGCCATACTGAGCTGAAAAATCAACATCATGGGTGGGTCTGGCATGTATACTATATATAATAAATTATAAATTTTAAAGTTATTTTCTTTTTTTTGCAGAATAACTTATATACTACTTATTTTATTACTATAACATTATTTTAATATTATAAATCATAATATTATTAACATACATATTATTAATAAAAATATTAGTAATTAATATATAATAATAAATTAAAATAATAACATTATTAATAGTATTAGAATATTTGGGTGAGTGATAACTCAAACTCACAATAATTTTAATTTTAAATAGTGTAAAATATAAATAATAATATAATAATATAGAAATAATAATAATAATATAATAATAATAATATAATATTTAAATAATAATAATAATAATAATTAATAATAATAATAATAATAATAATAATAATAATTAATAATTATAATATAATAATAATAATAATAATAATAATAATTATAATAATAATAAAATAAATAAATATAATAATAGTAATAATAATAATATAATAATAAAATAATCATAAAAAAATAATAATAAATAATAATAATAATAATAATATAATAATATAATGATAATATATAATATAAATATGATTCCAAGAATGACTCCGATCATGTTCAACAATATTATAATAATAATTTTTAATAATAATATTAATAACAAATAACATTATAATAATAATAAATAATATTTTATATAATAATAATATTAATAATAACAATTATTATGAAATATATTAAATAATATATTAATTTTAATAATAATAACCTAATATAATTATAATAATAAGTATTTTTTAATTTTCATGATCATATTATAATAACAATATATATTTATACTATAATAATAATAATTAATATAATAATAATACTATAATAATAATAATATAATAATAATATATATAAAATAAAATAATAATAATAATAATAATAATAAAAATA
>JABUQX010098384.1:20000-22500 GCA_015478945.1 Trachelipus rathkii
AAAATAGAGGAGAGATTGTATAGGTAGAGATGGTTTCGAAGTGAAAAGTATGATTAGCTTTGTGTTGGTGAAGAAGGAGATACCGAAGTATGTGATGGAAGCAAAATCAGTGAGAGGGTTGAGGATTTGAATATCAGATCATTATGTTGTTTTATATAAAATTAAGTTAGTGAGGGGAATGGATAGAGAGGAAAGATAAAAAGGAAGAAAGTTGTGAGAAGTAAAAGTGAGAGGTTAAGTGATCAAGGTTATAAGGAGAAGTATACGAGAGCACTGACAAATAAATCAATTGAATGTAAACAAGATGAAACTGAACAAATCTGCACACATATAATGGAAGCGTTTGTCAGCAGTGCAGAAGAAGTATGTTGATGTGCTAATGTAGGAAGTTAGAATGTTAATAATGAGTCGTTAAATGAAGAGGTGATGTAAGCGGTTGAAAGCATAAAAGAGGCCTAGTTGAATGTGCTAATAGTCAATAATGAGGTTACGGAAGAAAGGTGAGTGGAAATATATAAGGAGGAAAAAAGAAAGACTAAAATTTGCAGACGTAGGAGGAAAAAGATGTAATTGAATAGTTTGGATGTAGGATGAGTGGAGACCCCCAAGAGAATAGGAAGCTGTTCTGGAAGGAAGCGCGAAAGGTTAAGAAAGAGAGCAATGAGAATCTTCCTAGAATAATGAATAGAGAAGGTATTTTCGTGACTGGTGGAATAGATGTGATTAGAGTGTGGAGAGAACATTTCTAAAACTTCCACAACATTGACAATAATGAAGAGGTGATAGTGAATATGTGGGAGTTTGATGGCGTGTGAAGAAATAGGTATTTTAGGTATGAGATAGTTAGTAGAGAGGAGGTAATATGTAGAGTGAGAAAGTTGAAGAATGTTAAATCAGCAGGTATAAATGGAATGACTGGTGAAGTGATCAAGAAAGGAGGTGAGATTTTCATTGATTAGATATGGAAGTTCTGCGACAAATTGTTTGTGGAGGGTATAGTTCCGAAGGATAGGGGAAGATCAGTGATATTAGTACCTTTATATAAGGATAAGGGAGATAAGGGGAAATATAGAAATTATAGGGATATTACTTTTTTTTATTGTTGTATGGAAGATATAAGATGCTATTTTGATTGAAAGTCTGCTTTGAGTGATTGAAGGACTGATTGTTCAAGAACAAGGTACAAGTGGGAGAGGAAGGATAGATCAAATTTTCACATGGAAACAAATGAAAGAAAAAATAAGGGAGAAGAAGAAAAATTGTATTTAAGTTTTAAGGACCTGCAACTGGCATATGACAGGATTAATAGTGAAGCTCTATGGTGGTGTTGGTGGTGGGCCTCTGAATGTAATCGAAACTATATATGTCGGTTGTGAAGCGTGTTTAAAAAGAATAAATGTGAGTTAAATGTGAATGGCTTAATATTAATAGTGGAGTGAGGCAGAGATATTTTATATCTCTATGGCTATTTAATTTGTATATGGATAGGGTGATGAAGATTAAAGGTAGGGATAGTAATGGAGGGTGTTAGGCTGATGGAGAACGGAAGAGAGTGGAGAGTGGAGAGTGGAGAGTGGAGAGTGGAGAGTGGAGAGTGTCCTGCCTATTGTACGCTGATGATTTGGTTTTGTATGGCTAATCTGAAGAAAGATTGAGAGGATTGGTGGATTGGTTTGGTACTCTGTGTAAAAGAAGGGGATTAAAATTTAAATGTTGATAAGATTAAGTCGATGGTTTTCTGTGAGGAGAGTTAGAGGTCTGAAATCATTTTGGGTAGTGAGCATTTGGAACAAGTATCTGAGTTTAAAATTCAATCTATATTTTGGATAAAAATGGAACAGATGATGCAGAGTGTAGTAGGAAAGTTGTGAATGGTTGGAATTTGGATTGTGCAATTAAATTTTTGGTTAATACAAAGGGACTAAGTCATGAGTGCACTAGGGTTTTGCACGAGGAAATGTTGTTAAGGGTATTAATGTATAGTAGTGAAACTATGGTGTGAAATAAGAGGTATAGATCTAAGGTTAGGGGCGTGTTAGGTCTAGGTTGAAATAATAAAACAAGAAATGAACGTGTTAGAGCTGTGTGTTTTGAATTTTTGAAATAAAATTAGAATGAGATAATAAACGAGAGTATATTATGATGGTTTTGTCAATTAGAGAGAATGAAAGAGAGCAGGATGGTTAAGCGAATGTTATGGAGTAAGTGTACTGGGAATCAACTGCCTGGGAGACTCAAGAAAAAGTGGATTGAGTCACAAAAAAATTGACAAAAGGAAATGGAATGTGAATTTGGAAGAGGAGAGGAAAAAGGTTCATAGCAGGAGTAATGGAGGTTGTGACGGGGGAATGGTTATGGGATTGGCCCAAGCGATGAATCCTTACCTTGACGTGATATCACTTGTTGTGAAACACAGAATGAAGTTTTGGCTTAGTTGAGAGGAATGAAATTAGTGGCTGTGTTGGGGGTTTTCCTTTCAACTTACGTCATGTTCATTCTG
>JABUQX010098384.1:25000-32823 GCA_015478945.1 Trachelipus rathkii
TTCAGGCTAAGGGACTGGATTTACTTTCTTGATCTTCATCAGTTCAAGGGTGTTTCAACTTGGTCTGCTATTTTTCTTCAGGTGTTGTTACAAATATTTGATGTTTTCAGATATTCATTTTGGATAAAATCTATCTTAAACTTCACCGGATGCTTATTGTAAGTTGTTACTAATTTAATGCAAAAGATTCCATGATTTTTTGCGATGGTTCGTGTGATTGATATTTCTGATAATCTTTATATTGTTGAAATTGATAGGTGGCCTGTGTTACGCCTATGACTGTTAAAGCTGAATTTAATGCCTGTCCTTGTGCAGGTCCATCTGTTGGGTTGATTTTTTTCTTCTTGCAAAATCTAATGGTTTTCACCTTATATGTTTTATTGCAAGTATTTGCAAGGGATGTGATATATACCACTTTGGGGAGATTTTCTTTTCGTTTTGGTGGTTTGAGAATGTTTTTTAAAGTGATGTTATTTTGATGGAATGAGGGTAATATTTTTTTGGTAATATTTGTTTTAACGAATATAATGGTAATTGAGGAATTAGTAAAAAGGAGGTGTTTGCTATTTTTTCGGGGGAAAGGTGTTATAGTACCCCTCTTTTTTGCTTGTTAAATGCTTTTATGATGAAAAACTCAGGATAAGTAAAGTGATTTGAGAAGATTGTGGATGTATTTAGTTCTTGTGCTATGAGAGAGGAGAGCATATACGCAAGGCACGGAGAAAAAAAGATGACAGAACAGCTAATTTTTTGTTTGGGGAATGATTTAGATAGCCAATGTATATAGTTGGTGCGAATGTTGGTTTTCTATATATAGTAAATTTGCAAGTAATTGCTATTCCATGTGATTAAGGTAATCAAGGAAGGGGATAGAGTTGTTGGAAGGCATTTCTATCGTATACTGAACCTGAAGGATGAATAGAGTTAATATAGTTTAGGACATCATTAGGGTTGGTGTTGTGAGGGAGGGAGACAAAAATGTCATCTACATATCTAATCCAAAAACTATTGCTTAATAAAGGGTGGGGTAAAATATAATAAAATTCTGTTAGTTCCATATATATGTTACTGAGTATGGGAGACAGTGGGGATCCCATACTCAGGCCGAAAGTTTGTTTGTAATATTTGCCATTAAAATGAAAGAAGTTATGTTGTAATGAGAGATTAGCCTTCCCGTTTCATATATTAAAACAGCTCATTAATCTCTCATTACAACATAACTTATGTATGTATATATATATATATATATATATATATATATATATATTTATATATATAATATATATATATATTATATATATATATATATATTATATATATATATATAAACACATTTTATATATATCTTATATATATATAATATATATATATATATATATATATATATATATATATATATATATATATATATATATATATTATATATATTATATATATTATATATATATATAATATATATATATAATATATATATATATATATATATATATATTATATATAATTATATATATATATATATATATATAACATAATATATATTTATATATATATATATATAGATATATATATATATATATATATATACTATATATTATATATATATATATATAATATATATATATATTATATATATATATATATATATATATATATATATATATATATATATTAATTCAATTAAATAAATAATTTTGAAAAGAGATTTCGGAAAATATTTGATTTTCTTGAAGATATTTTCTTTAAATAAATAAATACATTAATATTTTAACAATTATATTTATTTCCTTTCCGAATTCGTGTGATAAATATTTCAAATATTATGTTAAAAACTCGGAAAAATTATAATTTGGCCTCAATTTTAATTTGAAATCATAGTAAATACCAAAAAAAATTGATTATATTTAGGTATGTTTATATATTTTGCATCAATTTATAACAAAGGAGTAATGGAATTAAAATATATTTTTTTATTTGTTTGCTCACCCTATTATTTAGTGTAAATTTACAGTTAACCCCTGTAGAAAACCCCGGTTTTTCCTGATTTTTGGCCGGTGCCGGGGCCGGGGCCGGGGTTGGCCGGGACCGGGGCCCCGGTCGGTTCCTACCTCTTGCCCAAAGGACTTCGCTGTTCATCTAAGAGAGGTAGGACTCTCTAGTTTAAACGACATCGCTTCTTCTCGCGCTGAAGAGATTTCTTCAAGCAAGGGGTAAGAACCTTTGTTCCAAAAGGGAAGACTTGAACCCTTATTTGACATCTGACAATAACAAGGAGATACAAAGTCATATTACTCAACCCCAACACACCAAAGTTTGTGGAATATGCCACAAAGGCGGCCACGATTCCAGCGCTTGTTGCCCAAAATGGAAACAACAGATTTCCTCGTAACCGGCATTATTATGATAATAGGTTTAACCGCGATAACAAGACAGCGGAGAGAAGATGGCACGCCCCAAGAAAAGAAATACACAATGCTGCCGTTACAATTGATAATTCCATTAATAAAGGGGATTTTGCAGCGGCATGTGAAATTGTGGAAGACGATGAGTGTGTTGACGGGAGCAAAATGGTAAAGGACGGCATGTTGCACGTCAATGGAAAATCGATCCCCGTTATATCCATGTCATGTCAGGATGATTCAAATGTCAGACATTCCCTCATGCCCGTAACGAATGGTTCTATAAATGGCGTTGATGTATCAGTACTTCGTGATACAGGGTGTAGTGGCGAAATTGTGAGAAAGAAGTTCGTGAAAAACCATCAATTCACAGGCAAGATCAGAAAAATGCTTCTGATTGATAACACTCTTAGGACGGCCCCTGAAGCAAGAATTTGGATTCGCACTCCGTTTTTTACGGGGTACGTCGAAGCTTTATGTCTGTACGATGCGTTATATGATTTAACATTATGAAATATCCCAGGCGCGCTAGGTCCGGAGACCATAGAGTTCGGAAATGATGATAAAATTAATAACCGACAAGGACACATCCATGGTCGAAGTTACTTGTGAAGCAGAAAAGTTACAAAGAAAAAAAATGATAAAAAAAAAAATTTGTAAAATTAAAACCGAACGTGGACGTATCCATTGTCGAAGATACTTATGAAGCTGAAAATGCTACTGAAAATAAAAATGATAAAATTTATACCGACGTGGACACATCCATTGTTGAAGATACTTATGAAGCTGAAAATGCTATTGAAAAAAATAATGATAAAATTGATGTCGGCAAAGACACATCCGTCGCCGAAATAACTCATGAAACTGAAACTGCTACAAAAGATAGTAAGACAGTGGAAAATTTGAATGGAAATCTCCCATTCCAAAATCAAGAAAACTCCTCAAATTCAAGCTGTTTTGAGGGCAGTGTTAATAAGACAATAAAGTCTGAGGTGACAGCGGTGATGCCTGAGGGGGTTAATAGTAGATTAGAGGGAAGAGTGTTCCAGTTAACACCAGTGGAAGGAGAATATGAAAGGAAGTCGAAAGAAGAGAAAAAGTCTCAAACTGAGGTGCCATCTGAAGATCAGTTGACCACTCCTTTGGAAAGTATTCAAGCTGAAAAGGATGATACAAATGAAGTAGTACCTGAAGAAAATAAAGAGAAGGAGAAGGAACTTCATAACCATGAGGAGAATGGTATAGTAAAGACTGCAGAAACATTAATCAATGATGCTCTCTCTTCTCCTCTCGCTCAAGAATCTCGTGCAGTGGAAAAAGGTCATGAACTCTCTGTAGCTAACCAAGAGGAAGTTGCAGTGACTGCTCTCACTCCCTTTTCTCCACAAGGAGGTCCCAGGTCAGTTCATTCAGAGCATCCCCATTCTCCATCAGGAGCAGAAGATGCAAAGGATTATGCACCAACAAAATCTAGGACGTTTAAGCAGCCAAAGTCCAGAACAATGCGCCCTTGCCGCTTCTTTCTGGATGGCCAAGAGAACTGGCTTAGAGGAATGATCGAAGGCGATTTGGTGAAGAAGAACTTTGGAAGTAGAAAACTATTAACCTTCGTAGAAACGAAAGAGTTTGCCATATTGATTGCTTCCATTGCAATGTCGAAAGGTCAAGATGAAGAACAAAACGGACCAAACAGAGGAACGATCCCGAAGATCGAGGAAATAAGAAACCCTTTAGCGTGAATGAAAGCGATGGCACAGTTTAAATACCGAAGGAAAGATTTATTCTCTTTCCAGGCAAAGGTATCCTTGACCTTTTTCTTTTCAAGACGAAAGATGACACGTCACTTTATCTTCTTAGGAGGGGCGTGTGTCAAGTTATACCTTGCCTGAGGGCCATAATGCCACATTTTTGAGATCCGCAAGTCTATTTATTTAATTTTGGGAAAACTATTTAGCTTTAGCTTTGATTTCGCTATTATTTATTTAAGTTTAGAATATTTCTCAATTCGCTCAATTTTATTATTTATAAAAGAATATTTATTTTGACGAAGTGAAATATAAATTTATTAGCTTGTAAGACGATAGGAATATAATTAATTTTAGACTTATCAAGTTGAGGATTGATATTATTATTTTCGTTATTTTCTATATATAAGATACTGCCAAATAATATAAAAAGGCAGAGTGATTATTATAAGGGCTTTTTTGCGTTTCGTACTATCGTTCTTGAAACTTATGACTGTGTTATCTTTTAATATTACTTTGAGTAAAACTCCTGCTTTTATCTTGATTGTTTGCTATCCTGCAATAGTTATAGGTGTGCAAAGTTGTTAAATATAGTTGAAAGCGTTTTGCAATAAAATATTATATTCTCCCCAAATCAAAATCTGAGTTTTATTATACCTACGAGAGAGACTTCAAGAGAACAACTACAACGACTAGTGAAGTGGAGGAGCAAGCAGAAGAAGAAGAAGAAGAAGAAATAACTACAAACCCTCCTCTACAACTACAAGACCCGGTAGTCGGAGAAGAAGAACTCCTCGCAACACTTCTGCCTACATAGAAGCCGAACTCTCCTCCTGCCTACCAAGAGGCCGTGCTCCTTCCTGCCTATAAAGAGGCCGAGCTCTCTCCTGCCTGCCAAGAGGCTGATCTCCCCTCCGGCTACTAAAAAAGTGGCCGCTTCCCCGGACTATATATATATATATATATATATATATATATATATATATATATATATATATATATATATATATATATATATATATATATATATATATATATATATATATATATATATATATATATATTAGAATTATAGTGTATGTATATAAAATCAATAATACCATGCTAAGAAAGTGAATCCTTCTGAGATTTTGGATATAGACGTGAATATTAAAGCCGAAAACAGTCTTCGTCTAAAAGCTAATGATGTTCAAAATTGGTTGCGACTTATCGAAGACACTCTTCAATAGATGAAATTAATTCGTTGAGATATTAGTCTAATAAGTACTTTGGATTGATAGAATATTACTTACGTTATTATGCTATTATCATGTTCTCTTACTGACAAATTAATTACATTCCATACCATTATTAATTGTGTTATTGTTAGATTAATTTTAAAATTACTCAGCAATGTGATTCATATTTCATTTTCTTATATTTTATTACATTATTATATAACACAAAGATTACAATATTTAAATGATTCATTTTTGAAGCTTCTCCTACCTTCACAACAGACTATCAAGTTATTGAGAATTTAAAGTAAAAGAACTTTAATAATGATTCAGTGAAAAAGAAAATGTAAGAATTAAAAATCATAATAAATAAAGTTTCATGTTCAGTGAAAAAGATAATGTAAGAATTAAAAGGTTTCATAAATAAACTGACAAGCTATTCTATGTTCAGTTTTTTCCTTGAATAAATAAAATCAAAAAATATCTGAACCACACAACACCATAGTAAATGAATAAAACAGATTTGATCGACAAGTGAAAAAGAATGTATAGAATTAAAAATTCTATAATAAATAAAAATTTTCATGTTCCGACATTGAAGAAAAAAGAAAATGTAAGAATGTATGTCATTCAAATGGAATAAATGATAAGTTCATTAGTTCAGAATTATGGATGAAAAAAAGTATAAATGGAAGAATTAAAATAATATAGAATTAATTACACACTTTTATAAAGCAATTTTTCTTTTTTTCATCCGTTCATTGTTTTTGACAAATCACAAAACGAAATACCATAGGCTACATCCAACCACGCGGAAATAAAAAACCACAAGTCATAAACCTACACAACTCGCATTGAAAAGGTTTTTTCCAGGTTACATACGATGGTAAGTGACATGAAAACTGTCTTGTTGTTTCCCAAATTTTTTATTTTGTTGAGTGTTTTATGAATGTTATGTGATTTTTTAGATGTCTTAACATTTTGTTTCCCCGCGCTCTGCTGTTCCACTTCCGTTCCCTCCCTTCCTTTTGGTTGTGGATTCCACCGATGGAGAACAGATTAAGAGAAAGAAGAGGGAATAAGATTGTATTATTTAGGTGAAAAAATTTTTAAGTTTACTTGAAACATTTCTTTTTTTTTTTCAACACAATCTGAATAGAGAAGACAAATAAATTATGAAAGTACAATTACCTATAATAAATGTGTGATTATAGTTTTTCTATGTTTTTCACAGGATCCTTGTTGAAAAAGGTATTAGTTGAGTATATTGTAGGTTGGTGCTATAGTTAATTTACAGAGGGAAAAGTTCGTAATGGATAGATGAGTATGGAGGGGGTGTTTCTGATTGTTGTTCAAGGTGGTGGGTGATCCGGGTGTGTATACTTTTGTTAATTTGTATGTCTTAAGTCATGCAATAGTTACATTTATAGGATAGTAGTAAAAATAAATGGCTTTTTTTTCATTTTTCATCCCAAAATTTTTTTTTTTTTTTTTTTTCACGAGAATCAAAATTTTCCAAACCAACGATTTTTTTTTCTAATTTCACGTATTTGAACATCGAAAAAACTTAATCATTTATTATGATGTTGTTTTTCTTTGAAATATTTATATAAATTTCTTATACTTGACATTGTGTGTATTTTTTATTTTTTCTCGAAATTCATTGATGATCAGAAATTATACGAATTATAAAATTACGAAAAAAATCATAACTTTTCGTTCATTACATCATTATTTATATAAATGATATTTTCCACAAACAAATTTCTATTAGTTTTTAATTTGTTTCATAGTTTTGAGTATAATGATAATGTAAGTAAATTAATTCCAAAAATAGGCACAATGATGAGTACGCTCGTTGAGTAAGTTCTTGTTATTACAGCGAGAATGAAAAAAATTGTTAGAAAGAATTAAAAAATAAACAAACTTGGAACATGGAAAACTAAATTTATTCAGTTTCCAATTTTAAAATCCTTTATTTATTTATTTATGATTTTTGAATTCTTTAGCATTTTCCCTTTTTTTTCCAAAAAAACGTGAACATGAAACCTTATCATTTATTACGGACTTTTTAAATTCTTTACATTTAATCCTTTTCACTGAACAATTGAAAAAACTTATGAAGGTTTATTATTAATTTTTAATTCTTAATCATTTTTTCTTTTAGACTGGAAGCATGAGAACCTTATCATTTGATTTTAATGGATTTGGTTTAAATTTCTTTTTTTGTTAACATTTTCCCTTGTTTCACTTTCAACTGAACATGAAAACTTATCATTTATTATGGATTTTTTAATTCTTACAGATTTTCCCTTTTTCCACTGAAAAAATCTGGGAAAACTTTATATTCATTTATTTTATGAATTTTTTTAAAGATTGTCTTTACATTTTATTTTTTTTCCTAACTGAAACATGAAACCTTTTATCATTTTAATTATGAACTGTTTTAACTTCTTACATTGATC
>JABUQX010098385.1:0-17500 GCA_015478945.1 Trachelipus rathkii
TGGTACTTTTTTACTAATTTTTACCATTTTTTTACTAATTTTGCTACTTTTTTAACGTTTTGTCAGATTTGTCGCTAAATCTGGCTACTTTTTAGCATTTTTTAGCTACTTTTTAGCATTTTTAGCTACTTTTTTAACTACTTTTTAACGTTTTGTCATATCCAGGCCCAAGATCCCCAACTCCGGAGGATTTTGGGGATTTTCCCCATTGGCAGCCCTGCACGTCGAAGGCAAAGACTTGAAAATTATTTTGGAAAGTTTTTGGAAATTCCAGTCATGTCGGCAGCTGACTTGGAAATTTCCATCATTCATCAGTTTTGACGTTTGATCGTCAAACCCTAGGGTTTTTAAGGTCGGTGAGACCGAATTTAAGGTCTGGAAGACCGACTTCCGAGGTTTTGAGCCTGAACTCAAGGATTTTAAGCCCCAGAAGTGGGACGGAGTCCCTCAAAAGGGGCTTTTTGGTTCCTAGAAGGTTTTAAATGATCGATAGATCATTTTTGATGGTTCCAATCGATTTTCGTGATCGATTACCCTTAAATCGATCTTTAAATCGTCCTTTCTACGTGCTCCTGGTTTGTCATTAGCACTGCAATGTAATCGAAAAGAAAAATAATTACAATAATTAACTTCGATTATCGCTGTAGTTAAGTGAACCACTTCCGCGGCCACCCTTTTTCGATATGAAGGACTAGAGATATCGCCTTCAAACTTGGTATATGGTCATTGTGGATGATAAACTGATCCCTGGCGAGTTTTGGTGACCGTAGGTCACCCCTAAGGGGGTGTTGCCCCCTTAGCGCCAAGGTCAAATTCGTCCTGAAAGTCCTGTTAGGCTTAACGTATCGGAGTGAAATTTGGATGTGAGTTATATGATGACGTAATCTCGTCGGAGACGAGATTACGTCTTCTCTGCGTCACCCCGTAAGGGGACGCCTGCCCCGTAAAAATTAAAATGACGTGAAGTCTGAAACTTGATGACAGGGTTGAGGAGTCGAGTGGAGTCGGAGACGGATTGGAGTCGATTCGGCTTCTGAGTCCAGGGACCCCACCGGAGTGGGGTCCCCCTTGAAAAAAAAAAAGAAGAAAAAATGCATGAATGCAAAACAGAGGAAAGAAGAAGAAGGAAGAAGAAAGGAGGAAGGAAGAAGGAAGAAGGAAGAAGAATGAGGAAGGAGGAAGGATTCAGAGTTGATAGTGCACCGGTGCTGGAGCCGGTGCGGTGCCGAGTTAATAAACATTCGTATAACAACAATGTTGGTGGTCTTATATTTGTTATCGAGTCTGTAGATTTCGAAATAATGGTTTCAGAACCATCAAGAAATAAATAAAAATAAAAATAATAAATTAAATTAAATAAATAAGTAAAAATATTTTTTTACACTTTTATGTTTATAACTTACAAATTTCGTTTTACATACCCTAAAGCAGTAAATCACAAAATCAAACCACTATCCAACCCCTCCATACCCTCATACCCTTCTTTGATCTATTGATCTATTGATCTATTGATCTATTGATTAAGGTCAAATTTTTTACTAAAATTGTCCGTGTTACATACCCTAAATCAGTAATCAGTAAAATCAAGCCACCATCCACCCACCCTCCTGTTCAATCATGATCTATTATCTATTGATCTATTGATCTATTGAATTCTATTGATCTATTGATTAAAGGCATATTTTTTACTAAAATTATCAGGTTTTACATACCCTAAATCAAGTAAATCAGTAAATCAAAGCCACCAACTTACCCTCCTGTCCAATCATGATCTATTGATCTATTGATCTATTGATCTATTGAATCTATTGATCTATTGATTTAAGCCAAATTTTTAACTAAAATTGTAACGTTTTTACATACCAAATCAGTAAATCAGTTAAATAAGATCCAACCTACCTTCCTGTCCAATCATGATCTATTGATCTATTGATCTATTGGATCTATTGATCTATTGATTTAAGTCAATTTTTACTAAAATTGTAACGTTTTTACACTAACCCTAAATCAGTAAATCATAAATCAGTAACTACCATCCCGCCACCATCCTGTTCATATTGAATCTATTGATCTATTGATCTATTGATCAAAGTCATATTTCGAGATAAAACAACATAAAACAACAATAAAAACAAATTTCTTTATACACTGATCAGCAAAATATAATGCTAACGTAACAAAGTTTGTCACATTAATAAAGATTACTTAGCATCATCTGAACTAAAATAATGTACAGCGACAAACCTGAAACACACTTAAAATGAATAAGCAGTCAAACATTAACAAGTTCCTCACTTTAACAACAGTAGTAACTAACATTTTATCCAAAACGTAACCTAGTCACACTTTTTTTTTTTTCAAGGGCATAATCTCTAACATATCCAACTAAGAATAATGAACATACACACACACGCACACACACACACACACACACACACACACACACCACACACACACACAACACACACACCTACACATGTAAAAACGTAATTTTTTTAAGTTATAACTTTCAAAGAATACAATTTTTTAGTAAAACAAAAAGTTTTAAAAAAATAAAATAAAAAAATAAAAAAAAAAATAGAAAAAAAAATAAAAAAAAAAAAAAAAAAAAAATAAAAAAAAAAAATAAAAAATTAAAATAAAAAAATTAAACAAAGTATAAATGAAAAATAAGATAGAAAATTAAAAAAATAAAAAAATTAAAACAATTAAAAAAAAAAAAAAAAATTAAACGAGAAAGTTTTGTGCAAAATAAAACTTACCAAAAAAAAAAAGTTAGAAAATAAATTTAAATAAAAAATAAAAAAAATAAAAAAAAAAAAAATAAAAAATAAAAAAAAAAAAAAAAAAAAAAATAAAGTTAAAAAAATAAATTTAAATAAAAAAATAAAAAATAAAAATTAAAATAATAAAATTAAACACAAAGTATAAATGTAAAAATAAAAACTTATAAAAAATAGTAAATCAGTATATGCATGTTTCAACTTAGGGAAAAAAATTATATTAGATTAACGTTTATAAAAGAAAATGAGATTTGAAAATATAAATGTTAGTCTTCAACATTTAAGAAAAACGGTTAATCTTTGCAAGATGCAATGCAATTGAAGATATGTATAGAACAGAATCAGTTATGTGAACAGTAGTGGTAATGAACTAAGAATAAATGACACATTCACATATTCACAAAAATGACACATAAACACACATTCGTATATACGCACACCACACACCACTCACACACACCAACACACCCATACACACACACACACACACACTACACACACACCATCAACACATACATACAACAAAATTAAAAAGTTCAAAAATTAAAAAAAAAAAAAAATTAAAGCAAATAAACAAAATAAATAAACAAATAAAAATTTTAAATAAAAAATTAAAAATAAAAAAATAATTAAAAACAAAGAAAAATAAAAAATAAAATAAAAAAATTAAACAAATTACAATTGTAGAATAAATTTAGAAAATAAAAAATTAAAAAGTTATAAACTACTAAAAATTAAAATAAAAAAAATTAAAAGACAAAGAAGGAATTGCAAATTCAAACATCCCAAAAACAATAAATAAATAAAGTTTTAGAAAAATTAAATTTAAATAAAAAAAAAAAAAATAATAAAATGAAAAAATAACAAAAGAAAAAATGTAAATAACACGAAGTTAAAAACATAAATATGTTAGAAAAATAAATTTAAAGAATAAAAAAATAAAAATAAAATTAAAATAATAAATTAAATAAAAAGTATAAATGTAAATAAAATTTTATAATAAAAAAGTTATAAACAGTATATGCTTTTTTCAACTTAGGAAAAAAAAAATACATTAGTTACGTATAAAAAGAAAATTAGATTTGAAAATATAAATGTTAAGTCCTCAACATTTAGAAAAACGGTTTTTCTATCTTGCAAGATGCAATGCATTGACGTATGTACATGTTAGAACAGAATCAGTTATGTTAACTATTGTTATGAACTAAGAATAAATGACACACTCACACATAAACACACACACACACACACCATACACAACACACCACACACACACACACATATACACACACATAAACACACACAACAACGAATATATTGCTAACGTAACAAAGTTTTCACATTATAAAGCTAAAATAGCATCACCTGAACTAAAAATATAATGTTCATAACCTACAACGACAAACCTAAAGCACTTTAACACGAATAAAACTGCTAACATTAACAAAGTTCCACACTTGACAACACAAAAGTAACTAACCAGCAATACAAAAACGTAACCTTTTTACAATTTTTCAAGCATGTCCTTTTACATATCAATGTTAATTTTAACATTACCATAGATAAACATTTAACAAAGATTTATTCTTAATTGACACTATCTTCATCAAAGTGTCATCGTTTTCGAGTATAAACATCATTTGACATATGAATATAACGTAGACATTAGCAAAAAGTCTAGGGGCAAACCTAACATTACTTCACAAAAAACCCTTTAACCTAGGCTCACGTTTTTAACACATCATCGTCAGTTACACAGTATATCCTACAAAAACTCATCATTTCTCTAACAAATCGGTGTTATTTCCACATTGTCATAGTAAATATTTAACATAACGTACCTACCTTACGAATAAACAGTTTTCATTCACCAGAGTATTAAAGCAACACTTACCTTCCCGTGAGAAAACGCCGGGGGCTGCGCCCGCTTGAAAGGGTTGTGAATCCTCGAGGGGCGAATCACCCGAAGGGGTTGTAAAGCGGGCTTTAGGGCCTTCAGCCCGAAGGGCTGAGGCATTACCCGTCCTTCGGAGGGGTAAGCCCGCTTACACCCCTTCGGTGTCCCCCCGCAGGATTCACACCCTTCAAGGGCGCATCCCCCTGGGTTTTTCTCACGGAAGGTAATGTGTTGCTTTAGATACTCTTGGTTTATGAAAACTGTTTATCCGTAAGTTAGGTACGTTATGTAAAATATTAACTAGGACAATGTGGAAATAACACTTATTTGTTAGAGAAATGATGAGTTTTTTGTAAGATATTACTGTGTTAACTGACGAGGATGTGTTAGAAAGTGAGCCTAGGTTACGTTTTTTGTTGAGTAATGTTAGGTTTGCCTAGAATTTTGCTAATGTCTACGTTTATTCATATGTCAATGATGTTAGACTTGCGAAAAACGCGTGAACTGTTGAGAAATGGAGTAAGTGGTCATAGTGTGAGTGATAAATCTTTGTTAAAATGGTTACTAGTGTTTTAAGGTAAGAAAGGTTAGACTCTTCATTGTATGATTGTTTGTAGATGAGAGTTACGATGCTTGTGAAAGTGTGATAATAGGGTTTGTACCGTTTTTGGTATTGCGCGTGTTAGTAGTTGTGCTGGTTGTCGAAGTGTGGAAACTTTCATTTAAATGTTTAGGCTAGTTTTATTCGTGCTTGTAGTGCTCTTTAGGGTTTGTCGTTTGTTGCATTATTTCAAGGGTGGTATTGTTTGGGGTTATCTGATGGTGGGATTGCTCTATGTACTTTATGTTAATTGATGAAAACTGGATGTGTGATCTAGTCGTTTTGTTGGGTGTGTTTGTAGTGATATTTCCCTTATGTGTGTGTGGTTTAATGTGGTGGGTTGGGGTTGAATTAATAAGTTGGTGTGGGGGTTGGGTGTTTTGTGTGTGTGTGTTAGTTTGTGTGTGTGTGTGTGTGGTATGTGTGTGCTGAGTGTGTCATTTTATTCGCTAGTTCAATATCATTACTGTTCACATTACTGATTCTGTTCTAACATGTAATATCGTGTCTAATTGCATTGCGATCTTGGCAGTAGATAAACCGTTTTTGTTAAATGTGATACTGAACTAGTTTATATTTTCAAACTCGGTATAGTTTCTTTGTGTGATAAACGTTAGGCTTAATGTTATGTTTTTTTTTTCTTATCTCTAATATACATATATTGTTTACTAATTTTTTTATAAGTTTTTATTTAACATTTATGCTTTGTGTGGTTAATTTTATTATTTCGAATGTTATTATTTATTTTTATGTGTTTTTTATATAAATGTTCATTTTTCTGTTGTTGTTCTTTTTTTTTTTGTTTTTTGTTATTATTTTATGTTTTTTTTGTTTGTTTTTTTAGGTAGTGTTCGAGTGTGTTTGTGGATGTTTTGTTGTTTGTTTTTATTTCTAAAATGTGTATTTGTTCAGTAACTGTTTGTTTCGTGGTGTTTTTTGTGTACGTTGTAGTTGTTGCATGTTATACTTTGTGTTTAATTTTTTTTTTTTTTTTATTTTTTAATTTTTTAATGTTTTGTTTAATTTTTTAATTTTTTCTATATTTATTTTTCATTTTATACCATGTTTCATTTTTTATTTTAATTTTTAATTTTTTTCTTTTTTTATTTAATATTTATTTTTACTCTTCTTTAAATTTTTAAGATGTTAAAATATATTAGTTTTATTTGGCTTTAATTGTTTTTTTTTTTTTGTTTAACTTTTCACTTTTTAACGTTGTGTATGTGTGTGTGTGTGTGTGTGTGTGTGTGTGTGTGTGTGTGCGTGTGTGTTTGTGTGTGTGTGTGTGTGTGTGTGTGTGTGTGTGTGTGTGTGTATGCTGTTCCGTCTGTCATCTATGCTTAGTTAATGAGCTGTACTGTTGATATAAATTGATTTCCATTTAGCATGGACAGAAACCTCAATTGCTTGAAAATCTTGCAAAGATAAAACCGTTTTTCTAAATGTTGAAGACTACATTTATATTTTAAATCTCTATTTCTTTTTATAAACGTAAACTAATATAATTTTTTTTCCTAAGTTGAAACATGCATATACTGTTACTATTTTTTATAAGTTTTTATTTTACCTTTTAGACTTTGTGTTTAATTTTATTATTTTAATTTTTTATTTTTTATTTTTTTATTTTTTAAAATTTATTCTTTTCTAACTTTATTTTTTTTAATTTTTTTATTTTTTTTTATTTGTTATTTTTTATTTTTTTTATTTTTTTGTTTTTATTTTGTCTTTTTAAATTTATTGTTTCTTTTTTTCCTTTTTCACTTTTATGGCTAGTTTATTTTTACATTTAGTCTTTTGTGTTTAATTTTTTTTTTTATTAATTTTTTAAATTATTTTTAATTTTTTTTTTTTATTAATTTTATTTTACATTTATACTTTGTTTAATTTTTTTTTATTTTAATTTTTTTATTTTTTTTTTTTTTTTTTTTTTTTTTTTTTTTTTTTTTTTTTTTTTTTTTTTTTTTTTTTTTTTATTTTTATTTCTTTAAAACTTTTTGTTTTTCTAAAATATTTTATACTTTTCATGTTTATAACGTAAAAATTTTATGTTTTGTGTGGTGTGTGTGTGTGTGTGTGTGTGTGTGTGTGTGTGTGTGTGTTGTGTGTGTGTGTGCGTGTGTGTGTATGTCATTTATTCTTAGTTGATATGTTAGAGATATGCTTGAAAAAAAAAAGTGTGACTAGGTTACGTTTTGGATGTAATGTTATTTACTTACTGTTGTTAAGTGAGGACTTTGGTTATGTTGACTGCTTATTCATTTTTAAGGTGTGTCAGTTGTCGTCGTACATTATTTTCTTAGTTCAGATGATGCAAAGTAATCTTTATTAATGTGAAAACCTTTGTTACGTTAAGCGCATATATTCGCTGATCAGTGTATAAGAATTGTTTTTTAATGTTAGTTTTATACACAATGATACTCGAACTGTGATTGAATAATAGTAATAGATCAATAATCAAGGATGAAACAGGCTGGTGGGGGATGGTAAGTATGATTTACTGATTTACTGATTTTAGGGTATATAAAATCGTTACAATTTTAGTAAAATTTGACTTAAATCAATTATATCATAGATAATAGATCATAGATAATAAGATCATGAATTGGACAGGCAAGGGTAGGTTGGATGGCTTTGATTTACTGATTTACGGTTAGGGTATGTAAAAGTTACAATTTTAGTAAAAAATTTGACTTAAATCAATAGATGACTTGAATCAAATAGATCAATAGATCATGATTGGACAGGAGGGTAGGTTGGTTGGCTTGATTTACTGATTACTGATTAAGGGTATGTAAAACTGGTAATTTTAGTAAAAAATTTGACCTTAATCAATAGATTCAATATGATCAAATAGATTCATAGATCAACTAGATCAATAGATCAATAGAATCACAGAAGGGTATGAGGGTGGGTGATAGTGGTTTGATTTCTGATTTACTGATTTAGGGTATGTAACATGACAATTTTAGTAAAATTTGACCTTAATCAATAGATCAATAGGATCAATAGATCAATTAGATCACAGAAGGGTATGAGGGCCGATGGTCAGGAGGGAGGTTGGGTAGTGGTTTGATTTAGTGATTTACTACTGCTTTAGGGTATGTAAAACGTAAATTTGTAAGTTATAAACATAAAAAGTCTAAAAAAATTTATTTATTTATTTATTTATTTATTTATTTATTTTTTATTTTTATTTATTTCTTGATGGTTCTGAAACCATTATTTTCGAAATTTACAGACTCGATAACATATAAAAACACCAAACTTTTTTTTTATACGAATGTTTATTAACTCGGCACCGCACCGGCTCCAGCACCGGTGCCACTATCAACTCTGAATCCTTCCTCCTTCCTCATTCTTCTTCCTTCTTCCTTCTTCCTTCCTCCTTTCTTCTTCCTTTCTTCTTCTTCTTCCTCTGTTTTGCATTCCATGCATTTTTTCTTCTTCTTTTTTTTTCAAAGGGGGACCCCACTCCGGTGGGGTCCCTGGACGCTGAATCCGTTTCCAACTCCGTCTCCGTCTCCGACTCCGACTCCGACTCCGACTCCTCAACCCTGTCATCAAGTTTCAGACTTCTACGATCATTTTTAATTTTTACGGGGGCAGCGTCCCCCTTACGGGGTGACGCAGAGAGACGTAATCTCGTCTCCGACGAGATTACGTCATCATATAACTCACATCCAAATTTCACTCCGATACGTTAAGTCTAACAGGACTTTCAGGACGAATTTGACCTTGGCGCTAAGGGGGCAACACCCCCTTAGGGGTGACCTACGGTCACCAAAACTCGCCAGGGATCAGTTTATCATCCACAATGACCATATACCAAGTTGGAAGGCGATATCTCTAGTCCTTCATATCGAAAAGGGTGGCCGCGGAAGTGGTTCACTTACTACAGCGATTAATCGAATGTTAATTATTGTAATTATTTTCTTTCGATTACATTTTCAGTGCTAAATGACAACCAGAGCACGTAGAAAGACGATTTAAAGATCGATTTAGGGGTAATCGATCATGATAAATCGATTGGAACCATCAAAAATGATCTATCGATCATTTGAAACTTTCTAGGAACCAAAAAGCCCCTTTTGAGGGACTCCGTCCCACTTCTGGGCTTTAAAATCCCTTGAGTCAGGCTCAAAACCTGCGGAAGTCGGTCTCCAGCGCATAATTCGGTCTCACCGACCTTAAAAACCTAGTTTGACGTATCAAACGTCAAAATCTGATGAAATGATGGAAATTTCCAAGTCAGCTGCCGACATGACTGGAATTTCCAAAAACCTTCCAAATGGTTTTCTAGTCTTTGCCTTCGCCGTGCAGGGCTGCCAATGGGGAAAATCCCCAAAATCCTCCGGAGTTGGGGATCTTGGCCTGGATTATGGACAAAACGTTAAAAAGTAGTTAAAAAAGTAGCTAAAAATGCTAAAAAGGACAAATTTAACGGGTTAGGTTGCCAGATTTAGCGACAAATCTGACAAAACGTTAAAAAAGTAGCAAAATTAGTAAAAAATGGTAAAAATTAGTAAGAAAATTGTTCAAAAAATGGAAAAAAAAAAAAAAAAAAAAAAAAAAGCAAAATTAAATATTGTAGTTTGCCAGATTTAACGACAAATGTGTCTTACATTATTTTTCCGGATTCCCCTCTCTTACTACATATATATATATATATATTATATATATATATATATATATATATATATATATATAATAATATATTATATATATATATTATATATATATATATATATATATATATTATATATATATATATATATATATATATAATATATATATATATAGTATATATATATATATATTTATATATATATATATATATATATATATATATATATATATATATATATATATAATATCTATATATATAGAACACAGAGAGAAAAAAATAGAGATAATATATATATATATATATATATATATATATATATATTATATATATTATATATAATTATATATATATATATATTATATATATATATATATATATAATATTTATATATATATATATATATATATAATATAGTATTATTTACTGTGAGTTGTTATATATTATATATATATATATATATATATTATATATATATATATATATAATCTATTTATATATATAAAGAATCCATCTATGTATGTAAAGAGTCTATCTATATATATATATATATATATATATATAAAGATTTATATTTATAATGATGATTGCAATTAGAACTCACGTTACATCAATAGACAAGCAGTGAGAAACAAACTAGAGTTAAATTAAGTGTTTGAGGAACTTTTGGAAAAACGACATAAAAATATAATTTTAGTTCAATTCCGACCCCTCGCCTTCCACTTGCTCGACTCCATCCATTTCCCCCATGAATAGAGAGTTTGTTTACGAAGTTGATTAGTTTTTCTCACCCCAATATTTCTTGTTTGCTTTTTTTGTTTAACTCTCTTCTCTCTCTCGTCTCTCTCTCGACACTCTCTCTCCTCTCCTTCTCTCCTCTGTCTCTCTCTCTCTCTCTTCTCTCGCTATCTTTTCTCTCTCTTCTCTCTCCTCTCTCTCTTCTCTCTCTCTCTCTCTCTCTCTCTCTCTCTCTCTCTCTCTCTCTCTCTTCTTCTTCTTCTTCTTCTTCTTCTTCTTCTTCTTCTTCTTCTTCTTCTTCTTCTTCTTCTTCTTCTTCTTCTTCTTCTTCTTCTTCTTCTTCTTCTTCTTTCCAAAGTTCGCGTGATAATAAATTCATGCAATCTTTTACCATTTTACTCCGAAGAAGTTTTTCCGATCATTTATTCATATCTTTTGGTAAATAACGATATTGCATACTTCGATATTTTCCTAATAATAATAATAATATTAATAATAATAATAATAATAATAATAATAATAATAATAATAATAATAATAATAATAATAATAATAATAATAATAATAATAATAATAATAATAATAATAATAATAATAATAATAATAATAATAATAATAATAATAATAATAATAATAATACAGAATAAATTCTTTACATAATCTCTCAAGTATATTTAAAAAATACAACATTTCTTACAGCTAATATGCTCCAATAACTTGAAGAAAATTAAAAGGGGGATTAGGCAACCACTCCAACCTTTCCCCATGTACACATTCTTCAGGAAAAACTAATAGAAATCCAATAGTGACTTAAAGTACTTGAAAAGTATAAGTATTGCGATAATTGTGCGATAATATTTAAACGTTATTTGCGATATATTTTTTTTCATTGATTTGAGTGTTTGTACTAACTCTCTGTTTGTGTTATTTTAATTCCTATACAAACAACTCAAAAGATTTCAGAAGAGTCTGATACAGTCTTTCTAGTTTCAGTTGCTATGAAGATTTCTGAAAGATATTCTGTAGAAACAATATATTATAACACTTTTATTTAGATGAAGGGTCTCAAAACCAAGGCCCACGAGATCCACCAATCCGGCCCGCAGTAGAATTCACTGGTTTTATCTTTAAGAAACTTTTAATTAAATTAAACAATTAAACACGCTGTATCTTCACTAAGAAATTATAGTCACAAAGAGCAAAGTAGTCGCACTATATTTCTCTTTTCAGATCGGGCTTCCTGCTCTGAATTCAAACATTGGTATGATGACCTACCTTGGTCTTGGCCCTTGGGACTTTGTGGAGGAGTCACTGTGACCCCTATGCTGAAAAGTTTGAAGATCCCTGCTTTAGAGTAATATAAGGATACACTTGATGAAGTTTGACGCTTAATATCTACAACCATTATGAAAATAAAAGTAATGTCTTAGGATTATGAAAACAGGTGAAATCATGCTTATATTATTCATTTCAAAACGATGAAAATTAATTATTTTTTCTTCAGTACAATTATGGCTTCAAGACAAACAAAAAAATTAATTTTATAATTTTTTCATATAACAAAATGCGTACCGATTTATTTTATGTTGTATAGCAGGGTTTGGTCAATGAGCCAAAAACCAAAAACTAAAAAACAAAAACCAAAAACTAAAAACCAAAAAACAAAAAAAAAAAACAAGAAAAACAAAACCAAAAAACAAAAAACCACAAAACAAAAACCAAATTAAACAATGAGAGGTGTTGGAAAGAAGATGAACCAGAAAAACATTTTGAAGCTAAATACCATGCAGATATTAGCAACACTTTTTACTCAGGGTTATCAAAAAGGAGGGATTTTTGCCCAAATACCAAAAAGTCAACAGTTTTTATTACTTTTAAATATTTGTAATGTGTAAGATTTTATTCATACAAAAAGTACTAATAATGGTCATATTCATTACACTTTTTGCTCATAAGATTAACAAAATTTCCTCACATGATTACTATAAACGTGCTAATTGCGTTAAAATATAGCTCTATTATATTATTTATTTATAACTTTTCTAGTAAAATAATATATTATTTGTTTATCACTGATTATTATATTATGATTATTATTATTAAATTGATTATTATTAGTTATATATATTTTATTATTTAATTTTTAGGTGATTTCATGTTACGAGGAGTTTATAATCTTATTATGCTATATCGCGCAATTCTAACTTTGGCATAATATGAAGGAGAACTATATGATGTGATCTGAATACTGAATTAAAATAGTACTTTTTTGATGAGATCTGCTGCTCTTAGAGAGTTATATTCTGTTATTTCTTCATATACCAGAAGTACTTTAGACTCTCCATATAATTAAATATATATTTCGGAATTATTTTTCATATTATTTATTATATAATAAATTATTTTAGTATAATCGCATTTAGCATAAGGTCAGTAAAAATCAAGATGAAATAATAACGTAACGTAAATTATGCTGAGAAATAAAAATTAATTATCATTAATTATTTTAATTGGAAATCACTTAAAATTTATTAAATTTTTAATACTTTCTTTTGTGTTGCTCTTCTGATTTTACATACAGGTAATTTATTGAATTGGCATAATACTTTATCTGTGACAGTCTATTTCGGTGTAGATTTGACTTCATTGGCAGAAACGAGTGTACGATAAGAGTTGTATTGAAGTATGAACAGTTTTTACATAATTGTTCCCAGATTAGCTAGTTTTTATTTTGATCGCTTTTAATGAGATATGGATGCATAATTAGTATTTTTACAAGAGAGTTTCTTGAAGTTACAAAAATTATCTCTATCTTCAAGCTAATGTAAAAATTTCTTGTCTTCAAAGAACATCGAATGATTACTACTCTAGCCTGACTGAACATACTTTGTCTCGTTTCAGGCATTTCTAATACTAACTTTATAAATTATTCTCTTGACTACTAAGTCGATGTTTCAAAATGCTTCCTCGCTGGTTCTCTGGTTGTTCTCATTCTATAATGGATGAATTCTCAATAAATGATTTACGAGATATATATTGTTGGAATGCCCAAATTCGGTAATAATATTATTACTGCATGTTCGAGAATTTTTATTTAAAGAAGGGAGTTTAGGGCTACAAATGCTTACAACTAACCAATTATTTAGAGTTTAATTATCGCATGTGAAACTCTCCTATATATATTCGATTACTAATAAAATGACTGTATTTATAAGAAACCTTTGAATGTGTCGCAGGAAATTCAAATTATCAAACTTTAAATTTTGTGATGTTGAGCAAAAGCCATTGTCATTCTTTCTTAAGTTATTTTTAAAAAAAAGTGAATTAAGATTTGAGGTAATCTTATGTCGTTCAGGAGTCATCGAAAATAATGGCGTTCTATTCGCTGTTAATTTGGCTTGATATGTTGCATGAGAAGAGAAGAATTTGCGTACCGGGAGTCCACTCATTTGCTAATCTCTTTCCACTTTCTCAGTGATTCAAGATCGCTTGGAAATAAGACTAACGCAGAGAGTTTGGAATAAATTTTAACTATGGCCAAATTATACTATAAGTCAACTACTTATTGCTAAAAATTATGCTCAACGCAAAGGCAAAACAAAGAGATAAAGATCTAATGAGCTTTTGGGAAATCCGAGGTTTAGCTAGTATCTTTGAATTGATTTTTGATTTGCTTATGGTAACAGCTCTGCATCCTTACTTTCAAACTCGGAGTGGTACGAAGGTTAAATGAGGGGAAGTACTAGTTCTTCACTCCACTATAGAACAAGAATAACTGAAGGAAATAAAGTGTATTTATTGGGCGAATCTTACTTGTAACTTTAAGGTCAATCTGAAAGGTGATGGGACAGAGTCTGAAAATGACCCAATTTATGGTGAGATTATTTTTTTTTATAATTTGGAATTCAAAATGAAACATAAAAACTATCTTTCTATTTGTATATATTTTTATTATATTATAATTATTATTAATATTTATAAAATATTTTATATATATTATTATATATATATTTATTAATTATTATATATATAATTTATTAATATTTTAATTATTAATAATTATTATAATTTATTTTATTTTTCTTCTTATATATTCTCAGCAAATATCTTCTTATTTATTATTATTATTAAAATTTAAGGGAAATTACGAAAGTAAGTATGAACACGTAAAATGATATTACTGTTTTTAAATTAAAATATTTATCCTTTCTATTAACTTTACTATCAAACTCTTCTCTCATGTCTTTCCCAAAGACTTGGGGGTAATTGCTCTGTACCAGCAGCAGTTCAGAGAGAAAAAAGAAAAGCAGTAGGCACAAAATCATATAACAAACGTCGTCATAAAGTTAAATAGAAACAGACTATTTTTTCTCTAATCATTTGTCTCTCATCATGATAAATCACGATTACAAATATTAAGTAGAAGAAAAAGAGCCTACAGTCAACTAGACTTAGAAACATCCACCTCAGCATACATATATAATTAATACTCACCTTTGTTAGTTTTAAATTAACAATATAATTCATTGAATTTATAAAATTTTAATCTATATATAGTCCGTAAGACGATTTCAAATGAGCTTCTACTCAAAAATATTATTATAATGAATATTTCATTATTATATATGTTAATTATTAAAATATATTCTTTTATTCTTCTTTCTCTTTACTTTCTCTTCTTTAATTACTTTCTTCTTCTTTTCTTCTATTTACTCTTTTAAATTACTTAACTTTCTTCTTCTTCTTCTAATATTACTTTATATACTTCTTATCTTTAATACTTCTTTATCTTTTCTATTTCATATTTCTCATTGACAAGAAAATGCTCTTTATACGTTTACATATATTCTATATATCTTATCTTTTTTCATTTTAACTCTTCTTCTTCTTCCTTCTCTTCTTCTTCTTCTTTACTTCATTTCTACTTTACTTTACTTTACTTCTTTATCTATTCTTCTATATATTATATCTTTTACTTCTTATTCTTTACTATTATTCTCATTATCTTATTACTTTTACTTCTTTACTTTCTTCTTACTTATCTTTGCTTCACTTCTTTCATTAATCATTCTTCTTTCTTCTCATTCTTCTTTACTTTCCTTTATTTACTACTTTCATATATTCATTTATATTCTTTTCTTATATATATCTTACTCATTTCTCTTTACTATTTACTTTATACTTAATCACTCTATAAAACTATTCCTATTCTTTCATTAACTATTCTTTTCCTCATTACTTCTTATCTTCCTCTGAATAATGCTTTCAATTCATTACTTCTTTCAAAACTATGCATTTCTTTGTAGTTTCCTTGATACTATACTTTCTATTCTTTTTCTTCCTTTAGAACGTGAAGGGCCTATATATATTTCAGCTAGTCCACCCTCTGAGGAGAAGTTTGGGACAAAATCTTGTGTTACTTTCACACTTCGGGAATTGCCTTGTTGATGTTCTCTTCACTTTTCAATTCACCTTCTCCTGTCTCACTTACTGTGGTTTTTCAGTTTGTGAAATTCTTGGATCCTCCTGTAGTGGGACTTGTTACTTTAAGTATAATATTATTACCCTTTCCTCTTCAGCGCGCTCCGTGGAAAGGTTGTCTTAGCTTTCCTTCTTAAGGCTTCCTGTTTAGATTCTACAGTATGCAAAGAAGGGCCAGCCATGGCCTAATCCAGCAAAGTTTTAAAAATTTTATCTTTTATGATTTTATATTGTGGTAATATGACCCTCATTTCACGCATTACTCTTTGTACTAGTGAGAGCGACGTGAGGAAGTCTCCAAGATATTCCGTTACTCATACAATCTTTAACTAACACATCTTTTCATTTTTTGTTATTAATATTTGCATTTTTTCCAATTAAAATTTAAAAAATAATTTTCTTTCTTTACAATATTCTCTTTTGCGCTTTATTATATTTTACTCTTTTTCATATTTTTTTTCGTCTTCTTAAATTTTCTGGTGCTTTTTAATAAAAAAATTTTGATTTGGCGGACATGTTGGCGCTTTGCCGCATGCGGTTTACCTAATTTTCTTCTGCAATACATTTTGCGCTCTTTTATGCTGCTTACGCCGATTCCTTATCATTGCTTTTTCTCTCCTTACTTCCTTTCTTTCTCTTGTCTCGTTCTTCTTTTTGCGCTTTATTTAGTCCGACTTTTTTAATATAGTTATTTAAAAATTTTGCGCGCCCACCTCTGATCATATTCATATATTATATATTATTAATTTATTTTAATATTAATTTTATTATTTATATTTAATATTATTAATTATATTAATATTTATTATATTTAATATTATATTAATTTATATTATATTTCTAATATTATTTATTATATATATTATTATTTATATATTAGTGGATAACTTATATATATTTCAAAATCCACATCTTCGCATCCGCATGCTTGCGCTTTTCCCCTGCGGATGTTGCGCGGATATTTATTGCCAAGATTTGATAAAGAATTTATATAAATACTTAAGATGAATCTCAAAGCAAATTTAAATGAAAGACATGGACTCGACTCAACTGTGTATGGATGACTCCTGATCTCACGGCATGAAGTATAATAATTTGAGTCAACAGAGTCACATTAGATTATTGATGCCAAAAAAATCAACGCCTCTACAGCTCTGTCTCCGATGTAATAACCATTAATCTCAACGCTAAACGGAAGATTTGAACCATCTTCAAAATGAAATGATGACGGTTTTAAAAGAACTGAAAGATGTCATAAAACTAGAGCTAAAAATACGCTTTTAGTTCTGTGGGATTAATGACCTTCATACTATTTGCAACTTACTTAGATCCCCGTTATAAAGGCAAGTTTTTTTTTTAAACAATATTAGAACAAG
>JABUQX010098385.1:27500-33477 GCA_015478945.1 Trachelipus rathkii
CAAATATCGATGTTGAGATTTAAAGTCAAATTTTTCATGCTGTCACCTTTATATTTCTCTCATGCTTTTTCTTTAACACATGTAATCTTTACTCTTACCTCTTTAGGTCCTCATATTTTTATTATATATAATAGAAATAATAATAATAATAATAATATATATAATAATAAATAATAATAATATAATAATAATATAATAATATAATAATATAATAATTTAATAGTAATTGTATTGCACCTAATCATTCAATAATAATAATAATAATAATAATAATAATAATAATAATAATAATAATAATAATAATAATAATAATAATAATAATAATAATAATAATAATAAAGAAAAATATAGCATGTTGATTGCTTTAAGTTAATTTCATTGATTTGGAATTTTTTATATTCCCGTACTTTATGTAAGACCATAATGAAGTAAGGAGATAGAATATAAACAAATATAGTATAATATTCATTAACATCGCCCTTTATCTCTATATTTCTTCTCAGAAAGAAGATTGGAGCAAGTATATTCCCACCTATTCAAGTACGAATGTTCAAAAGAAGAAGCCAAAGAAAATTCGTGAGAAGAAACCATACACACCTTTCCCTCCAGAAATGGTTGAGAGAGAAGCGGACCAAGAGATGGAGTCCGGAAAAGTTACTTTATCGAAAAAGATTAAAAGAAAAAACCAAAACAACTACTGAGGAACAGAAGAAGAAAAGTTTGGAGAGGAGGACGGAAATAAAAAGGAAGGCTTATGAAGCTCCTGAAGAGCCAAAATTTACGTCTCATGCTGTTTCTTATATTTTGTGGTAAAAGATAAAGAGGAATTTGATAAAGAAATTGAAACGCAATAGATAGATATTCGCCTTAGCATTTGAAAATTAATATCATGCTGGTGCTTATCTTTGCCTTGTTTTAACATATTAGCCGCCTTATATATTTTTTATACTATTTATATATATCATTTTTTTTTTTCTATAAGAGGTGCTTTATCTGCAAGGTTCTTAATTTTATCAGTAAAAGTTTCAAAAAATATGTAGTTTAAAAATTAAAAACTTTTAAACTTTCTTTTAATCGTATGGTTTTCCTTGGCTGTGTAGTATATTTCTAGTAAGTCTCTACATTCATGTGCTTAACATGCCTATAATTGCTGTGCCGCATTTAGTGCCAGTGACTGTATCCATTTTGAGACGCTGATTATGTAAAATAGATGGAACAGATTGTGTGCATTTAGTGCCCAGTGACTGTATCCATTTGAGACGCTGATTATAGTAAAAATCGATGAACAGAAAATTGTCCTGTATTTATTATATACAGTATAAGTAATTTCTTCTTTATTTCTTTATCTTCCCTCTGTTTCCTTACTACGATGTGGGATTGAGGTACCTAACATGCCACGGTCAAATAGGATACTTAAGTAGAGAGCTTGATGCAAATCGGGAAATGGAACAGTCTCCTCCCCCTCAATCTCCTCCATAATCCTTGAAATTGAGAGCTCGTTGCACGTTAAAAAAAATCAACATTCGGGGCTTCAAAGACTGTCGAACGGCGGCCCCTCACTGTTGTTTATCTCGCAATTTAGTGGTTCATCACCTGGGGCAGGCACAATCATTCCTCTCACAAAACCCCGCATTCACTCTATTGGTGCATCATTTCTTTCGCCTCTGCCCACAGCTCTATTCCTTTCTAACTCAATCCAACTTTTTTCCCCAATCCCCGGTTTTTTTTTCCCCCCTTCCCCCCAAAAAAAACGCGGTTCGATTCCCAGCACACTCACCATATCATCGCTTAACCAACCAACTATCATCCATCTTCCATATGGAAACTATTTTCGATGCACTCGGATTATTCTCTGCGTTTTACGCACACAACTCCCTAATGGGTTATTCCTAATTTTTATCATTCCTCCTCACACCTTACACGTGCTCCTTAGATTGTCGTCTGACGATTGTAACCTTAGATCTACGCTCTTATTCCATACTATAGTTTCACTAGTAATAGATTAACAACAGGTAACGACATACCTCATGCAAAACCTCGCGAACTCAGGACCTTATTCCTTTGTATCCACCAAAGGATTTAACTTTCACAGCCACCTTCCTACCAATTCACACTTTCATATTGCACTCTGCAATCATCCATTCCTTTTCATTCAACATATTTATACTAAATTATGTAACTCTGATACTTGTTCATTCGTTTCACACATCCCAACTGACTTCAACAGCAGACTCCTATCCAACTCCACCATAACCTTACTTATTTACATTTACTTTCAACCCCCTCCTTTTACCCATACACCCTGCCAAACCCTCTAACCATCTTCAAACTCTCTTCAAATTCGCTACAATAAAACCATAATGCATCGCGGTACAATTAGCAGGTCACCTCCAATCTTTTCTATTCTCCATCAGTCTATAACACCTTCCCGCACCTCTAATTTTTCATCACCCCATCCATATACAAATTAAGTAACCAAGGAGAAATAACACATCCCAGCCTCACCTTCACTATTAATATAAACCATTAAACTTTCACTCTAATCAACTCTATTCAACTCTTAATCTTTGTACAGGTTTCACTTATTGTCTCACATATTTTGATTCATTTCAGAAACCTACCCCGACACCATACTATCACTAACTTAATATTTAATATAACATTGATTCAGTAATACTTACCTTAAACATAAAGATTATATAGCTCAACCTTCATTTGGATGGAAGCTGTCATTGTTGCTCTACTCTGGGAGCTTTTAACGTAAATCTCATGTGGATGAAAGCTGTCTGGTACACTTTGAAAACTTTTATCCTAATCTCTATCATCATGCTGCTTTTCCTGAACTTCTTGTCCAAATTTGATGCTTAAACCTTTTGATAAACGACTACTTTTAGTAATGATGCAATATTTCCGTATTTTTCAATGCCGAAATTTCTTAGGAGGTCTAAACACTAATTATACAAATTTAGTATAAGTGAGCCTTGACGACATTTATTAAACATCCTGTAAAGTTATTATATATATATTTTTTTTAAACACCCTGCAAAATTATTACAAAAAAATTCCAAGAATAGAAAGGTTTAGAACTATTTCCAATGAGCTCAGGATTTAATAATAATAATAATAATTAGTAGCTTAACCACCTGTTTTTATGATTGCCTGAATTCATTTAAACATTACTATTTACTGAAGATTGAAAACGGACACTATACATCGTAGAAAATTCGCGCGGGTTTTCTTAACTCCTAGAATTTTATTTTCTAAGCATATTTGGATCTCTAAGGAATTGATATTTTCACTATATGCCACGCTTGTTAATAAGTATGAGGACTAGTTACTAAGTCTCACCTTTTCTGCACAGGTTAAGCTAGAGCAC
Source organism: Trachelipus rathkii (assembly GCA_015478945.1). Lineage (NCBI taxonomy): Eukaryota > Metazoa > Arthropoda > Malacostraca > Isopoda > Trachelipodidae > Trachelipus > Trachelipus rathkii. Next base: position 30,877 of record JABUQX010098385.1, read on the forward strand.
GCTTCCAAGTAGAAGGAAAGATTGAATTTGTTATAGAGGAAACGAAATACCAATGTACAGTGCACATTTTGAAGCGTACCGTAAGTTTTACAAATCTTACCCCTTATTAGTGTTAAGTTCTAGAGAGCATATATAACCTTTAAAATAATTACAACATTAGGCAAGAACGGTGGTTTGGAAGAGTATGAATAAAATCGGAATCGTCTTGAGTTTAGATCGAGGCAAATTTGAGTGCAAAGTTCAGCTATAGCGGAAAGTAAATCGACCGAGTCGTCATCGTCATCATTTTAGTAGGCTGGGTTTTCTAAATTTTCATTTTCTACTATTTCTTTCAAAAGTTCTTGAAATAAAATGAAGATGATGGATCTGCATGGGCATCCATGCTAATTTTTTGGCCTCATCTTAGCTGCTCATGCTCTTTAGCCCGAAGTATAATAACAATGACGACTCGCTCGATTTACTTTCCCCGGTTTCTGCATTCAAATTTGCCTCGATCTAAACTCGAGAAGATTCCGATTTTATTCATCATCATCCAAACCATCGTTCTTTTCCTAACGTTGTAATTATTTTAAAGGTTATATATGCTTTCTAGAGCTTAACACTAATAAGGGATACGATTTGTAAAATAATATTTTCTACGGAGAAAGGTTTCTCGTGTCTCGAAGAATAGATTTATCAAGATTTTGGGTTGAGATATATTCAGTGCTGGTTTTTAGAGTTCAAAGGCGGTAGTAGTTATGGAGGATAGTTGAATGCCATGAGAACCGAGTTCAACCAAGGTTTATGAATTTTTTGAAAAGAAAGAAAAAAAATATTAGCATATGCGTCTTCATGAGGGAGAATCCACTAGGGAATAAGCTCTGTACATTTTGAGCGACCCCCTCCCCTCAGAGGCATCGAATAGTTCTTGGGGGAAATCAAAAGAGTATGAAAAAGTCTGATCAGTTTACAGAGCCAAAATGCCAAACCTGTCTTATCTGAAGGCTAGGTCTGTTCCTGCTGAAGACTTAAAGAGCTGAAATAGTATCTAAAAAAAAGATGGCTCAGAAGATTCCTATAGAAAAGTATTTCAAAAGGACAAGTTAGGGAAAAGGTATATTATGTCGAGTTCATCCCCTAAGACTTTACGAATCTAAAATTGGCAGTCAGAGAACAGATCATACCTTCGTGCATATCCTCAACACCTGCCTGTGAATGAAAATTGAGAATGTGGAGGACAATAATAAGTGGAACAAAATCAGTACTATCTGACGTTTGTAATTATAGTTAATTGTTGCAAAATTTTGTTGGCATTAAGTTGACATTGCGAAATTCCTTGCAATCTTTAGTATATGACGTGCTATTTATTTCCTTGCTTAATCATAATGTTGCTATACACCCTAACAGGGACGCATACAGAAAACTTTTTGTAAGGGGTGGGCAAGGCAAGTCACATCAAACAGATAACCATACATTTCTGTATCAAATCTTTATTATACAGAAAGATATCGGAGCGTATATAAATGGTGCAAGGGAAGGAAGGAAGGCAGTGCAGTATTTTAGAAAAAAGTTTTTTGCTATGTTGTTTTAAATTTAGATAATCTGTTGTAAAGTTTTAGCAATTTCAATTAAAAAAAAAACGAGAAATATGATTTTTTTTTATTAATATATGAATAAATTTCTGTAGCTTATAAGGAATTTCAAGAATTATTCCAATTTCTTAAGATTATCAAAAAAATATAGTAATGTTATATTTAAATTATAAAGCAATACAAAAGGGAATAAATGATTGTTTTTTATTAAAAGTTTTAAGATGATTAAGTTCTTTTTGAAATACCTAATTAAATAGGTAATTTAATCTGTGCTCCTCGTTTATATTCAGAGTTGCCTCGTCTACAGCTTTCTGATTCAATTCTTTGCCGATTTGGTCGGAATTTCTCAGTGGGGTAAACCCGTAATCTTGTGAAGTTCAACTCTTTGAAAACTCAACTTTTTATATCTCCCTCTCTAAAATACCTCCCAATTTTCCTATCCCCTTTGACGGCTCTAGTTGTCTTACCCAAACAAACATAAACATTCTAGGACTAAACATAAATAGTGAATTGTCTTGGAGACCTCACATCACATCGGTTGCTAAAATGGCCTCAAAAAAGCTGGGAAATTCTGTTCAGATTGCGTGAATTTTTTTTTCTTCTGCTCAGATGCTCCAGTTATATAAAGGTCTTATTCGCCTCTGTATGGAATATTTTGTAGTTAAAGTGGACACTATATATATATATATATATATGGCATATATATATATATATATAGTTATATATATATATATATATATATATATATATATATATATATATATATATATATATATATATATATATATATATATATATAGTTTGTTAGTTAGTTAGTTAGTTAGTTAGTTAGTTAGTTAGTTAGTTAGTTAGTTAGTTAGTTAGTTAGTTAGTTAGTTAGTTAGTTAGTTAGTTATTTTACCACGATAATCGGGGAAAGGTTACTATTTTATGTTTTTCCCGACCAGTGGGCCCATACAAAGTGGAAAGGTGCACAGTTATCAGGGTGATAGCAACCCCAGCCTCAGTCTGAACCAAGTCAAGATATTCC
>JABUQX010098386.1:0-20000 GCA_015478945.1 Trachelipus rathkii
CAGTGTACTTCGTTGGTTCGGAAGGCTGGGTGTTTAACCGTTTTCGCATTTATGGTGATTTGTTTTCGCCTTTTTGCCTTTACTATCTCAAACTCGGTTGCTCCTACTTATTTGAAGATTTTGGTGTAATAGTTTTTATTCCTTTGTTCGACTTCCTATGAGTCTATCTGCTGAATATTATTTCTTCTAGATTATAAATTACCAGGTTATCTTTCCTTCTCCATTTATCTTTGATTTCCAATAATTCTTCCTTTATGAGTCCTCTTCCCAAGATGTTTCCTGTCTTCTGGTGAATTTTCCTTTCTTCTCATCAGTTCTTCTATTTGGGCTTGTTGCTGCATGGTTTTCTGAATATTTTTTCTATGCTTTCAATGCATGATGCTAGCATAATCTTCACCTCTGTGAAGTATGTTACAGAGACAGTGTTCTATTACGGCTTTCAGTAATTGTTACAAAAAGGGCCTCTAAACAGATTTTTATAAAATCATAGCATAGACTCTAAAAAAAAATAGCAAGAATAAAAAAAAAAAAGTAAATTATCAGTCTTTCAGGAAAAAAGTTACAGCCTTTCAAAGTTTTAAAAATCCCATAGACTTTTCTTATAAAAAAAACTGAACAGACTTTTTTTTACTGTAATTTATAAAATAGGAGCATGGGAAGACTGTAAAAGAAATAGTAGCATAACCATGGTAGCCAGAACTCTATCTAGGTTAACAGCATCGTCGATCCATCCAGGTTAGGTCTCGGTTTAGGACTCTACTAGTTCAGGTTATGATGTTTTGTTAAGTATACTTAACAAAGGTAGGTAAAAAACTTTATACTACTGTGTATATTAAACAAATCTTATTGTAACCTGAACTAGGATTGTCCTAAACCAACTTTGAGGCCCATTCAGTTTTTATATAAGAAAACCCTATGGGAAAATTGAAATTTTGAGAGCCAGAAGCTTTTTTCCCTAAGAGACCTATAATTTATTATTTTTTTTATTTTTCATTTTTTTTTGCGATTTGTATAAAAATCTGGGTAAATAGTAGTGCAGAGAGGCTTCACCCCTCAATTTTTATAAAAATCACATGATATAGCATACTCTAAAAAAATAATAATGAAGAATAAAAAAAACAAACACTGGCAGTCTCTTTAGGAAAAAAAGTTGTTAAAATCCCCATAGACTTTTCATTTTTGTCCATCCAGGTTAGGTCTCATTTTAGGCTCTCTAGTTCAGGTTATATGTTTTGTTAAGTACTATACACAGAGAAAATCTATATACCGGTATACCGTACTTAAATCTTATCATAACCTGAACTAGGATGGCCCTAAAACGAGCACAAGGCTCACTAATTTTTTTTATAAGCCTATAGGAAAATTTTTAACTTTGAGAGGCTATAATTTTTTCTCCTAAAGACTTAAATCATTTTTTTCATTTTTTTTATGCTTCATTATTATTTTTTTAGAGTATATGCTGTGATTTTTAAAGTTTCTCTTTTTATATAGCCTATATAGCGTCAGGCGGGGTGACTTGGACCACTTTAGGTATAAGTTCGCCACCCGACTTTCTCCTAATGCACTTTTTGGAATTTTTTTTTTCTGAAATTCAAGGCCATATAGTAGGTAATAAGCACACAAAAAAATAATAATGTAATTCTAATAATAATAGTTTTATTAAAGTTTAAATAAAGCTCATTCAGCCTGACCTTGGAGGGGTGAATCGGACAACCATTGAGGGGTGAATTGGACCATCTGTTTAAATTCCTCTTTTACGTATAAATTCAATTTTATATTTTAATTTTTACTTAATATAATAATTGTTTATCATATTAAAATTAGTAATAAGTAATAAAAATGTCAATAATGATACATAAAATAAGAATAAAAATAAGGTGGTCCGATTCACCCTTCTCCGCTCAAAAATTTTGACACTTTTTGGAATTTGTTTTTATATAAATTTCATTTTTATTTTAATTTTCTAATATAAGTAACTATTTATTATATTTAAATTAATTATATGTAAATATTAATAATAATACGTAAATCACAACAATGGTGGTCCCGATTCAGCCCATCATCAGACCTACGGCGGAAATTAGATGAGGACCAAATTGGCCCATTGTTGTAGCCACACTAATACTGTTTGGAACAAAAATTTACTTTGCCAGTTTAAAGCTAACATACTCGAGTGTATACACTGAAAAAATAATTAAAATCCATTCACAATTTTTCATTTTATAACAAAGTTAAAAAAACACACATTTTTCAAAAGTGAAATTCTATTGAAGGGCATTTTGTACCCTAATTTATTATATTTTTTAAAAATATAAAACTCTCTAGAATTAAAGATGATCTAAATAAAACTTGTATTAGCTTGGCTATTAAATGAGCAAAAAAAAATTTCTTTTATTATTGTTTTTATTTATTTAAATTTCCAATAATGTATTTAAAACGTAACCCTGATATACAGGGCTACAGGTATATAAGAAAATCTTATGGGAGTTTTAACAACTTTTAGGATCTTTAACTTTTTTTCCTAAAGAGACTGCCACATTTGGTTTTTTTATTCTTCATTATTATTTTTTTTTAGTATATCCTGATTTTTATAAAAATAAGGGGTGAAGCCCCTCTGTGCAACTATTACCAAAATCTGTTTAGAGGCCCTTATTGTAAACAATTACCAGGTTTTCATTTTCCTGTAGAAATTAAATAAGGGCTTTGTTACTGAAGCACACTTTATATGCAACCACTCTCAATACACACATCGTATCCTACCCATTCAATGTTTTTAACATAGTGTATTAATTATTGTTTTTAAATTCATTTTTGCATATATTTCACACATGTGCTTTCTGAAGTAGGTGCTGTCTTATCTTTTAAATGTTGTAGTAATATTTATAATTGGTAATAGTAGTACAGAGGGGTGTCACCCCCAATTTTTATAAAAATCACAGGATACGCTCTAAAAAAAAAAATAATGAATATAAAAATAATAATAAACTTGGCAGTCTCTTTAAGAAAAAAAGCTACAACCTATCAAAGTTGTTAAAACTCTCATAGACTTTTCATTTTTGATCCATATAGGTTATACAGTTGTCTCATTTCAGGATCTCTAGTTCATTTTATGATATGTTTTGTTAGGTATACACAGAGAAAATCTATGTATATATACTTAACAAATCTCATAATCTGAATTAGGATAGCCCTAAAACGAGCACATGGCCCACTAATTTTTTGGTAATAGTAGTGCAGAGGGGTGTCACCCCCCATTTTTATAAAAAGTATAGGATATACTCTAAAAAAAATAATAATAAAGAAAATGAAAATGAAAATCGTCACACTCTTTAAGAAAAAAGTTACAGCCTCTCAAAGTTGCTAAAAATCCCATAGGAGTCATAAAAAAATAAAAAAAATAAAAAATCAAAAGATAGCTATAGCTACTTTAAAAAAATAATGATGAAGCTTAAATAAAACGAAAATGATTTAAGTCTTTAAGAAAAAAAGTTACAAGTCTCTCAAAGTTTAAAATTTTCCTATAGGCTTTCTTATAAAAAAAATTAGTGGGCTTCATGCTCGTTTTAGGGCCACTCTAGTTCAGGTTATGATAAGATTTGCTAATTCTACATAGATTTTCTCTGTGTATACCTAACAAAACTTATCCTAACCTGAACTAGAAGACCTAAAACTTTGAGAGACTGTAACTTTTTTTCCTAAAGAGAGACGATTTTCGTTTTCATTATTATTTTTAGAGTATATCCTGTGAATTTCATAAAAATCTGAGGTGACACCCCTCTGCACTACTATTACCAATTTTTTTTTTATAAGAAAGCCTATGGAAAAATTTTAAACTTTGAGAGGCTGTAACTTTTTCCTAAAGACTTAAATCATTTTTGTTTTTTTGAAGCTTCATTAATATTTTATTAGAGTATATATATCTTGTGATTTTATTTTTTTATTTTATAAGAAAATCCTTTAACAACTTCGTGAGGCTTAACTTTTTTTTCATAAAGCACCAATTTTTGTTTTCATTATTCATTATTTTTTTTTAGAGTACCGTATATCCTGTGATTTTTTATAAAAATAGGGAGTGACACCCCTCTGCACTACTATTACCTTATAATTTTACTTTTACATTTGCCAGTAGCGTTGGTAGAGCCTCCTTAATTTTTTATTAATAATAATTATTGACTTTATTTATTATTTATTACTTTAATTATCCAGCCACTGCCCTCTTTATTTATAAGGGAGTGGTATAGCCTTAAACATCAGCCCCACAACCCTAACTTTAAAACAGTTGCATACTAACTTACTTGTTGGGGTATAGGTCTTCCTGGGGACCTCTCAGATCCCCCCCTAATCCTTTGCCTCTTTAGAAAACATGATCAAAGTTATCTCCAAAGAAATACAAAAACTGCCTGAATACCCTGGCATTGCAAGTCGCTGAAACCCTAGTATGATCAAAATGGGAAAGTTCTATATTTGAATCAGTTCATATTTTCTGAAAAATTTTCTAAGTTCAAAAAAATTTCTAAGTTCAGAAAAGTTAAGTTAAGTTTTTTAAGAAAATTCTTTAGTGGCAGGCTTCTGGAATTATGCCAGAAGCTTGCCACTAAAGAATTTTCTTAAAAAATAAATTTTTTCAGAAAATATGAACTGATTCAAATATAGAACAATACCGATCAAAATATTCTAGGAATTCCCTCCCCACTAGCCAAACAATGATATCTAAGTCTACAAGACCCTCTCCAGATCCTATTTCTAATATAAACCCCATCAATGATCACAACCTGCTCAACTAACCGGTATGCTTTAGATAGCGGATTAGTGCCAGATGAACTCTATATACTGGAGGCACGTTCACCTTCCCTAGCAAAACTGGAACAGTCAGAAGAGGAACCCCCACTCCCAGCAGGGAGAGCCGAAGCTCCTCCCTGGCTATCAAGTAAGATCCACACTGAAGGAGAAAGTACTCCACACTCTCAAGAGCACCATTGCAAGATGGACAGAGGGGTGTGTCGGAAAGACCCAGACAAAAGAGGTGCCCATTGAGGCCAACATGCCCAATTTGCAGTCTCGTTATGGCAGTCTCCAAGCGACGAGCACAGGGGAATGAAAACTGAACATCCTCTCCATGTAGTTGTCCCAGGGGATGGGTGTCAAGGAATGTATCGAGCTCCTCTCTCCAAACAGCCTTCACCTCCCTACTAATGCAGGAATACCATTCTGCCAACTCCAAGGGAAAGATTCAATGAGTTGATGTTGGTGGGCCAACTTAGCAGATACATCAGCAGTTTCATTACCTGAAATACCAATGTGGGAAGGGACCCAGTGGAAATATAGTGCCAAACCCTGGCTAGGAGACATGCCACTGATGAGACTATGAATTTGAAACTGAATTCTCCTGTATTTGGTCGGCTGGTGATTAGCAATTATAGGAAGGGCCGCACTAGAGTCAGAAAAGAGTATAATTGATTGAGGAGAGAGATGGGCCACCACAAAGTGTAATGCCCTGAGAATGGCATATAGTTCCAGGAAGGTCACCGAATGTCACGCGTATCACTGAATGCAGTGGGGAGAGTTTCCAATTTTGAGTAAGGGAAAGGTCTGAGAAAAACACAGCAGCAGCTGCAGAACTAGTGGAGCCCATATGAACCTTTGAACCATCAGTGTACACCTGAAAATGTGATCTATAGGTATGCAGGATTTCCTGAAAGAGGGATCGCCCCAAATCAAGAGGACCATCCTTACTCCAAGTCGGCGGTAAGGCAAAAGTTAAATGAGCCCCCAGGTCGCTATAAGGTGGTATCAGAGAAGCAGAAGAAACAAGAACAAAGGGGTACCTCTTGCAAACCATGAAACTGAACTGTACGCCTAGCTCGTAAGGGAAAGGGGATATTCCTCCTCTCCATGAAAAAGGAACCCAATGCACAAGCACGATAGAAAACCTTGAAAGGATGCGTCACTGATGCAGACATCAACCTTACATATCTCCTAGCCACCAGGTCTTCCCAATGCAGTCCGAGAGGAGGAAGACAAGCCTCCGCCTCCAAAGCCTTAATGGGAGAAGGAAAAGCTCCCAGGGCTATTCGGATGGCAGTATTTTGGATGGTCTCCGGGCACTTCAGAGTCAATGGGGAAGCAGAAGAGAACACCACACTCCCATAATAAATGTTATATAAGTGGGAGGGAGGACAAAGCATGAGTCAATTCAGATGCCGTAAATTTGTACCCCAGGAAAGAAGGTGGGTCAAGTTCGGATTTCTGTATATATGCAGTAAGGCAGCACTGCTGGGTAAGGGGGCCCCCGGTTGGAAGACTTGCTCATAATGATCAGCAAATAACTCGGCCTTCTCCAAGTTATGGAGCAGGAGACCCCAGTCTCGAGTGAGGGGGAACAATTGTGGGACAAAGGCCGATGTCATACCCTTCAACAGGGACCAAGTTCTCAAGTCCGGATTAGTAAAAGATAGCTTGGCTCTCTGCATGTTCCAGGTATCCCTTTTACACTTCAAATGAAACCTGCACTGGGCTGCAATCCTCCTGTAAGCCAGGCCATTTCTGTTGGTAGGAAACAGACGCCAAATATTGTGGGCCCTATTCCAATTTCTTCAAGACTTCCTCACACTCTCAATTCCACCACAAAGCCTAAGGTCTTCTAACAAAAATTTTAATATTTAATTTGATTTTGATTCATAAAAAGAAAGGGATGAATAATGCTAATGAAGTTAAATAAAAAATAATGCTTTAACAAAAAAAAAGCCTTACCTTTTAAACTTCTGTATAAGTTTATTCGACCAATGATTAGGTAACTTGGAGTCAGTTTAAGTTTTTGTGCTTGCTGAATTATAGTAAACAATGAAGGTTAGGGCCCTAACTATGCAGACCGTTCTTCATGTACAATTTACCACTTTAGCACCAGATGTAATTTTTAAAGTTTTCAACAAACGGATCAAAAAAAGAAGGACAACTTTTTCTCATGACTTCCAGTCGCAGACTTGCCATTTTAGATGGTTTATTCTGTCACTGACTTAACTTTTTTAATTTTTTGTCATGATTATGAACTTTGGTAAACTAAAACAAGACTCCCTTTTTAATCAAAGCATCATTTTTTAGAAAAGTTAGAAAAGTAAAGTTTTAATTTATTTCAAATTTGTAAATTTAATTGGTTAATTTATTTGGCCAAAATAAAGTTTGATTTTGTTTTTGGTATATTTAAGAAAATTTAAATTTTGGGAACATTATAAATTCCAACATTCAGAGATAAAGAAAAATTTTTTTGTTTAGTTTTTTTTTTTTTTTATTATTAAACAAGAAATATTTACTACTACTACTATTCAGCTGGAGTAACCTTTTTTTACTCTTCTCAACAAATTAACCTACAATACTTAAATCTAAATAAGATCTGCCTTAATGAGCCTTTTTAATTGCTCATCTTGTTTTTTAGCAGATAACCTTTTTGGTCTAGAATCAGTCTTTTCAGGAGAACTATTTACATTTGTCTGGTTAGGTAAAGGGTCTTTGTCAGGAATGTCGTCATTATGAGGAATTTCTAGAGGATATAGATTATAAACATGTCTCTTTGATTGGCTTCCAGAACCAGTTTGCACTGTAACATGCCTAATAATACCCTCATCATCAGGATGCAAATTCACTATCCTAGCCATTTTCCAAAAGAACTTTGGAGTTTTAGCTGCCTCATTTAAGAGACATAGATCACCAATTTTAGGTACTTTATTTGAACCTATGAGTTTATGTTGTTTTTTCTCAAGTTCTCTTAAGCCTAAAAGATACTCTTCTCTCCATTTTTTCTTTATTAATTCTGCCTGACTGGTTAATGTCTTAAAATTTTTAATAATTAATTTCTTTTCATTACCCTCAAAGGTGGGATCTAACTTTTCACCCATATCAGTGGATGAAATTTCATTATCAGGCATAGTTAAAAATTTATATTTTATTATATCCGGTCCAAATACTAATTTGAAAGGGGTTATTACTTCATAGGAGGGATCTTCATTAGAGCTAACATAAGTAAGAGGCCTTGAATTTATAGTATGCATAATTTCTTTTACTAAGGTGGTGATATTAGATTCTAAAATTAATTTACCTTTCAATGAAGTATAGAGAATCTTTTTTACCAAGCCCACTATACGCTCAACTACTCCCAAAGTTCTTGGGGAGTAACTACCAGTGAACTGCCAAGCAATACCATTCTCACCAAAATACTCCTTTGCCTTATCAGTTTCAAACCAATGGGTTAAGTATTTACTAGCTTTTTTAAAGGTTGATTGATTATCAGATATAAGTTTTTTTGGCTGAGAATATGTTAGTGATAAATGGTAAAGCTCTTTTAGAAAAGTATCTGTAGTCAAGTCATGACAAACATGGATACTTGTGAAACGTGTGTTACAACATGTAAAAAGTAACAGATAAACCTTTGATTTTTCATATGAGTTTGTTTTAACCATAATAGGACCAGCATAATCTACTGCTGTGGTTTCAAAACGATTTTTATACTCAAATTTTTCTTTAATTAAAGGACCTACTGAAGGAATATCATAGGCCTTACAATGATATTTTTTACAGATTACACAATTTTTTAACATCTTTCTAACAAGTTGTCTTATTTTGGGTATCCAAAATTCCTGCCTAAACATATTGCAAGTTGCTGATACACCAGCATGATTAGACTTTTGGTGACATTCAAATGCTATTATTTTAGTAAAATGACTGTCCTAAGGAAGAAGCACAGGATACCTTGCAGAATATGGAATTGTACCTCCATATCTGTATCTGCCCATAGTTCTTATTATACCTTGTTTATCCAAAAAGAGTTTTAAATCCTTTTGGAGATCTGGGAGATCATTAACAGGGCTACCTTCTTTGATCTTTTGCAGGAAATTTAATTCATTAGGGAAAAATTTACCTTGAATATACTTAATCCAATAATTTGAAGCTACTTTATTAAAACTACTGGGAATTTTAAGCAAAGTATCTATTCTCTGTTGAAGGGTTAAATTGGGTTTTGGATTAAATTTATGAGTCCTATAATATTTGAGATTATTTATAAATCTAAAGACATAACCTGTAATTCTTAATATTTTATTTCTATTTGAAAACCTTTCCACATTAAAAAGGGGTTCAATGGGTTCATTATTACCTGCAGTAGATGTTACTGCATTAATAACAGTTTGATTTTTTAAATCTACTACAATTGTTTTAGGCCATAGATCTTCAGACTTAATAAATGATGGACCATTTAAATAAAATGTTTTAAATTTTAAAAACCTTTTACTCGATAGTTCCCTAGTGAGTAAATCAGCAGGGTTTTCTACACCCGCAACATGACGTACCTCCACATTACATGGAAATTGTGCACTCTCCTTCTGAATTTCTAATACCCTATTTTTTATAAAAATAGATTGCATTTTTAGAGATTTTTGACCTATCCAATTAGCAGCTACCAGAGAATCCGTCCAAATAACTGTATCAAAAAACCTACCATGAGCCTCATAAGTTTCAATTAAATATTTAATTAGATTAATACCTAGACAAATGGCCAAAAGTTCTAATTGACAGATTGAATATTCTTTTGATTTAGGGTTTATTCTAGATTTTGCATAAATTAAACTAGACCATTTGTTTTTTACCAAGTAACAACTTACACCATACCCAATATGGCTGGCATCACAAAAAACATGAAGCTTATAGTCATCAAACTCTTTTAAAAGTTCAGGAAAGGCCATTCTGGGAAATGTTATATTAGATAACTTTAAAAGATCTTTACAATAGTAATGCCACTCTTTTAATAGGTTAGAAATACTTTAAGTTTAAAAGCTACTGGGGCTACAAACCCAAGGGGGTCATACAAACTTTGTACAGAGCTCAATATTTCTCTCCTAGTTTTGGCATTTTTATTTGGTTCAAAATTCTTTAATGAAAGTAAATCATTTTTTCTGTCCCATGAATAACCCAATAATTTAGTACTCAAAGGATTTTCAGTTGAACCTATCCCTAGATTATTAAACATTAATTCAGCTTCAGGACAGCTAGAAGCCCACTGATACAGATGAAACCCATAAGGTTCCATATATTCAATAGCTGAATCAAAATTATCTTTAATTTCATTTAAATTAACAGAAGGTAATACCAAATTATCCATATAAAACCTTTGTGCAAAATATTTACCCTTTTCTGTGCCTTTAGATTCCAAAAGAGTATGAATAGCCTCCTGAAGTAAAAAGGGACTACATTTATTTCCAAAACACACCCTATTATATCTAAAGCATATCAAATTAGATTTTGACACTGGTTGATTAATGTCTTTTAACCATAATATTTTATGAGCTTCTCTATCAGAATTTTTTGCAAGATGTAACATTAAGAAAGCTTTCTCAATATCTGCAATTGTAATATATTTACCATGTCTGCTTAATATTAAAAGCCTGGCTATATGAGGAAGGAGGGAGGGACAATCTTCTATGGCATCATTCAAAGCTATATCTTTGTCAAATTTTTTACCAGTGGGGTCAACTACAATTCTAATTTTAGTGGTTTCCACATTAGATCTTAAAACCGCAAAGTGAGGTAAAAAATAATCACTACTTATATTATTTTCATTTAAGGGCACTTGATAAAGAATTCCATCATTTATTTGTTGATCAAAGATTTCATCATATTTTTTAAGTAATTTATTATTTTTAAGCTTTGAAATTAAAGTTCTTAACCTACCATAAGAATACTCAAAATTTGGGGTTAAATTACTTTTATCATAACCTGACTTCCAAGGAATTTCCACTGATACCTCCTCCTCTTTTATTTTTACAGTCTCTAAAAAATTGGCAATAATCATTTGTTCTTTAGTAGAGTATTTTTGATCATTGTAAACACCCACATTTTCTAGATTACTAAATTGAGCAATATTCTCAGACATGTGCATCTCGTTAACCTTATCGTCTACAACCATTGACTCAGTAATTAAATTAATATTAGTACTTAAATTATTAGTTTTTAGGTAGTCAGATGCACATCCCTGTAATATCACTCCAAATTTGGAGTTGTATGCCATTGCATTACCAATTTTAATTATTTCTAAGTCTAAGTCTTTAATACTTGATGCACCTATTATTATTTGAAAATTATTAACAGTATTAGAAGAGTAGTCATCAGCTAAATTATATCCTTGCCATTGCAAAGATGTTTTTAAATTCAAAAGGCCATCAATTTCAAAACTTAAAGGAATTGTATCAACAACCATTGCATTTATTTGATTTGGGGAATTTTCAATATAAAATTTAGCAAGTTCAAAACATGATTTATTAGTTTGAGAAATAAAACTACTAATAGTAATAGCTTCATTAATTACTTTTGTGGATATACCTAATGCTTTCAGAGCACCAGTGGTTATAAAGTTATCTTGAGAGCAACTATCACTCATGCACCTAAATTTAACAAACTCTCCTAAATTATTCATTACAGGCAACATTAGAGAGGGAAGAATTGATTTTCCACCTACTTCACTTAAATGGCACCCTAGACTAGTTTTACTTTCATTTTTTGTATTACCTTTTACTACTTGTTCTTTATTTTTACTTTTTTCATTCTTTTGAGGATTAGAATCTACTTTTTCAGAATTTAAACACAAAAAGAAAAGATGAGATCGCTTTTTACAAAATTTACAAGGATCTAAGGTAACTTTACATTTTTCTTCTGTATGGAATTTAGAAGTACACTTTTTACAATGACCTAATTCTTTGTTTCTCTCAAATTTAGCCTTATTACTAGGATAAGTACTACACCTTGAAATACTATGCCCTTTTTGGTTGCATAACTTACACTCTAGATCAGCTATAGTTGCTACAACTGAACTTTTAGGTTTACGTTCTTCATAGAAAAATTGAGAATTTTGATCAGGGGAATCATTAGACTTAGATACATTTTGTTTTTTAGAATGATCATCTGAATTAATGCACTTAACAGAACTAACTACAGAATTAATAGCTTTATTACTTTCTTGGTCACCAAGAGTTCTTGTTGCTTCTGCGACTGCCTTTTTAAACTCTTCAAAAGGCTGGTGCAGTTTATACCCACAAGTTCTTAAATAATCTTGTAACTCTTTTGATAAGGAGTTAAAGTAAATATATAATTGTATATCTTCAATATTAATTTCATTATTTTTAAGTAAATTTATATTGGCATTCATATATGCCTGAAATTCATGTAAAGATTTATAACACTTATTAGCTTTGGGAGTACTTAAAAGATTTTTAATCAAAGAAAATTTAATCTGCCCAGGTGAAGCATAACATTCCTCGAGTTGTTCCCAAGCCTCATCATAAGAGGTCTCGGACTCCTGAATGCAATTAATTTGAATTAAAGGATTACCTTTTAAGGATTGTTTAAGATACGCAAATTTTTGAATATTGCTAAAATTAGGTTTATCATAAATATTTCTAAAAGAAATTTCAAAATTTTTAAATTGTGATGGATTTCCATCAAAGGGAGTAATTTTCAGTTCTGGAACCTTTACACTTGAATACTGCATTAAGGGGATTTGAACTGAGCTATTATTTTGGACACCTGGACCCAACTGCTGAATTACTTTATTAATATAAGTAAAGTAGTAAGCATTTTTATCCTCAAGAGCTTCTAATCTTTCATCATTATATTCAGGACACTCTACAAAACTTATACTAATATTATCATTTAAAGTTTCTAATTCATCTCTAAATTTTTTTAATGTAAGGATTTCATTAGTCTTATCTTCTAATGATAAATCTTTAATTTGAGGAATTAATTTATTAATAGATTTAGTGGTAGAGCCCCTTTTAATGCCTCGACGTTTAACAAGATTGACAACTACCAAAAGTTGACTTGAGGGTTCAGTAGAAAATTTCTTTACGGAATCCCAGTCAATGTCTGTGACACTCATTTTAAATTATAAACAATTTTAATCTTAAATTTAAATGCAAAATTTACAGAAAAACATTGTACTTTGTACAAACCTTATCAATACCATTACAAAGGGACAGTAGGCCCACTCTTACAGGCTAGGATCAAGGCTAGGCTAGGCTTATAGGCTGGGCTAGGCTTATAGGCTAGGCCAGGCTTATAGGTTAGGCTAACCATTTCTTTAGGCCAGACTTAATAGCTAAGGTTAAAAAAAAACTTAATACTACAAATTATTAACATAGGCCTACCTAATACGCAAAACTCTGGTAAGTAGGCTATGTTTATTAGCTTAGGCCCTTTTATACTTAGGCCCAATGCAAGTATTAATAACACCAAGTAGGCTTCGCTTAAAATAAACACTTAAGTAGACCCTAGGCCTACTTTACGATCAAAGATAACACTTTGTCATTAAATTTTAATTAATTTGGTTCAAAAATACTGATAAACCTCGAATTACCTAATAATTTTCACGTTAAGTAAGTAAATTTATTAATTAAACAAATTATCAGGCATGTTACAATTGAGAATTTTGGAAAAATTTACGATCTAGTTTAGACCGTGGATCAGAGTCTGCCAAGTCTGAAATATAGTCATAGTATAAGTATATGTACACTGTGGTCAAAGTCGAAACTAATCTAGATCTAGTAATTGGTAAAAGTTAAACCTTAAATTGAACTATGATTACACCTTTATTTCGAGAATGCTGGAATTTTTCATACGTTATTTAAATAGCACTTCAAAACAGAAACCAACAAATTACCTTGGCCAAACATTATTCCCCCTACGGGCCACCATTTTAACAAAAATTTTAATATTTAATTTGATTTTGATTCATAAAAAGAAAGGGATGAATAATGCTAATGAAGTTAAATAAAAAATAATGCTTTAACAAAAAAAAAGCCTTACCTTTTAAACTTCTGTATAAGTTTATTCGACCAATGATTAGGTAACTTGGAGTCAGTTTAAGTTTTTGTGCTTGCTGAATTATAGTAAACAATGAAGGTTAGGGCCCTAACTATGCAGACCGTTCTTCATGTACAATTTACCACTTTAGCACCAGATGTAATTTTTAAAGTTTTCAACAAACGGATCAAAAAAAGAAGGACAACTTTTTCTCATGACTTCCAGTCGCAGACTTGCCATTTTAGATGGTTTATTCTGTCACTGACTTAACTTTTTTAATTTTTTGTCATGATTATGAACTTTGGTAAACTAAAACAAGACTCCCTTTTTAATCAAAGCATCATTTTTTAGAAAAGTTAGAAAAGTAAAGTTTTAATTTATTTCAAATTTGTAAATTTAATTGGTTAATTTATTTGGCCAAAATAAAGTTTGATTTTGTTTTTGGTATATTTAAGAAAATTTAAATTTTAAGGAACATTATAAAAATTTTCCAATTTCTTCAAGACTTCCTCACACTCTCAATTCCACCACAAAGCCTAAGGTCTTCTACCAAATTTCCCCCTGGTAAGGAGAAACACTGTAGCAGCAGAGGTAATGATACTAAGGGTTACAGCCCCCGTCCAATCCTCCAAGGTACCAACTGCAATACCCGGTGAGAGAGGTCCGACCACTGTATGGCTTTCCACTCATGTGTCGCGGAGAGGTTAGGAACTTCCAAGTGAGAGGGCAAAATTGTTGAAGGGGTTGCACCCTTAGTGGTCACTACCCAAGTAAGTTCCTGTCAAAATGTCAGCCTGCAAGAAGAAACTATCCAATCACCAATCAATAGAGTAGAAAGGATCCTACCACTATAGGGAATTTGCACTCGTGTACCAGACCAGGAGGGTTAATAAGGAAAATCACTGGAAGAGGGCAAGAAGGTGGAAATAGAGAATCACAGTTATTAATCCATGAAGGAAGACCAGGTTCCAAAGATCAATGATGGGCATAAAATCACCCATTTATCAAAGCAGGCCAGGGGCAACTGAACAATAATAATGCTGAAGCTGCCGTAAAGTCGCAATTTCTACAGGTGTAACATAAAGTGATTGCCCCAGCCGGATGCAAAGGCACTCTCACTGCCAGTACCGTCAAGGTACAGCATCTGGAGCAACATTCAATGGAATCTCGCGGGTAAGATAAAGAGGGAATGAAGGAGAAAGTTAATCCATTCCTCCCTCAACAGCGTGATTGATCCCAACCCTCCTGAGGAATATAGTCCACTCCATGTTGGGGTGGTATTTAGACTGAATTCCAGGTTTCACACAGGACCCATAAATCATGGGGATGTTGTGCACTAATTTTGTAAAAACGCCAATTTTGGGCATAAGGAATCTACAATTGTTCACGAAGACAAATAAGGGGGAGGCCTTGCGGAAAATGATAGCAGAAACCAAAGACATAGAATCTGAGAATAATTACAGGAGGAAAGTGCTGATAAGTAGAGCAACTCTCACCTGATAAGACGTGAGAAAAATTTGGAAATCAATGGATCCGAAGGTAACCAAGAAGGATGACAACATCTGTAGGAGCGGAGATGAGAAGGTGATGCTGCGGGACATTTGCACTTAAGGGAGCTCTCACAGGAACCAACATGGGATACCCCTGAAAACTCAGGGGCGGAGGGAAACGTAGGGTTGTAGGGAGTTAGCACAAGTGGGCATGATACGTACGGAGGGCAGGGGCCTGCCTTTGAAGAAGATAGCACTGCCGGGGGGGCAGCCACCTTGGAGGGCATAGAGGGGGACACCCAAAGAACTTGAAAGATTCAAAATTTCTACTGGTGAAGAACCAGCAATAGCATATGACTGGAAGGAGGAACCAGGCCCTACCTGAGGGCACTGGCATTCTTGGAGAATTGAGGGAAGAGCGACACGAGTGAAGAGGATCAGTTCATCGTAATAGCTGCTTAGGAGAGAAGAATGATCCCACCCGTAGCAAAGGAGTGTCTACGAGTGAATCCGCACTGCCATTTATATTAAACCTCACAGGATTTAGAATTAGGGCGGTGGGACCAGGTTCCAAAGATTGTGATGGGCATTGAAAATCACCCATATCAAAGCAAGGCAGGGCACTGACGAATATAATGCTGAGCTCCGGTAATGCCAAATTTCTACCAGGATTGTAACATAACAGTGATGCCCAGCCCGATGCAAAGGCAACTCTCACTGCCAGTACCTTGAGGACTGCGTCTGTGAGCATCATTCAACGGCATTCCTGGTAGATACAAGAGAATGAAGGAGGAAAGCCTAATCCACTCCCCTCAACGTGGTTGACCCTTCCTGAGGAAGGTATATCCACCCACTGTTGGGGTGTATTTAGGCTGCATCCAGGTTTCACACAGACCCAAAATCTTCGGGGAAGTTGTAGCTACATAATTTTTAAAAACACCCAATTTTGGGAATAAGGATCTACAATTCCACAAGACAATATTAGGGGAGGCCATTGTGGAAAATGATAGAAACCAATGACATGAGATCTGAGAATATACAAGAAAGTGCTGAAAGAAGAGAACCACTCACCTGATAAGACGTGAGAAATTTGGAAAAAAGGGGTCCCAAGGAAACCAAGAAGGAAGACCAACCATCCGTAGGACGCGGAGATGAGAGGTGATGCAGCGAAACATTCGGCACTAAGGGAGCCCTCACAGGACCAACATGGGATATACCCTGAAACTCAGGGCCAGAGGGAACCTTGGGATTTGCTGGGACAGAGTTACTCAAGGGCCCAGGATGACGAACCGGAGGAACCCCTTGAAGAAGATAGTGCCGCCGGTTTATTTATTTATTTATTTATTATAAGGGCGTGGTAAAGCCTTAACATCGGCACCACTTAACAAATATTTTTGATGTAAAAAAAATCTTTGTATTTAAATCATAAAATTAATATAAGAGATTAAAATAAAAGTAAATGATTATAATAAAAGTAAATGAATATATAGTATAAAAATAATATACATATGAAACAAAAATAAGACAAAATAAAATAAGGTAAAATAAAGTAAAATAAATATATACATACATATAATAAAGTTCAAACATATTTATGAATACATATTAAATATATAAAACAAGAAAATAAATAAATGAAAATAAAAGAAAATGAAATAAGCTAAAGTAAAATAAAATAAAACAAAATATGGATAAGTCATTATAAAATAAAACCAATAACTTACATATGAAACACAAAAATAGAACAAAAAAAAATAAAATAAAATAAAATAAGATAAAATGAAATTTAAGAAAAGAAAAATAAAATAAAATTTAAATAAAAAAAATAAAATATGTAAAAAATACTCAAAAATACTAAATACAGCTATACCCAAATATAATAGATATAAACATATTTGTGAAGACTTAGTAAATATTTAAAACGAGAAAATAAAAGAAAAGAAAATGAAATAAAACAAAACTAAACTAAAATAAAATACGGATACATCATTATAAAATAAAATAAAACTTTATAAAATAATACATTTGTAAACTGGCCCTATGTGACTAGGAGTGTTCATTTAATATATCTATGTATAAGCTGCAAATTATATATCTCTGCAATAATTTCTATAATTATTAAGATTTATAACAACTTACAATTAATGAATTAAAAGGATATCATGTACTTTCTAAGATTCTGTTAAATCCTATCTTAAAATTACTCAAAATTATAAAAATATTGTAAATAATAATTTTTATTCTAATGTCACAGTCATAATGCATTTATTGAGGTATCATTTAAGACTTAAATATAAAGTGACAATAATATGAAAAGACAAAATATTGTATCATTATCATAGAATATAACAGGATTGTTAGATTATCAAGAATAGCCTAAGACTAATAATTTCATTATGAAATTTCACTGCCTGCACTTTTGCACTTATATTTATTGCCTTATAAATAATAGGCACTTCTCAATTTACGCAGTGGCTCTATCATACCACCACTAATGGTCTTATCCCTATGAATAATGATTATTAATTACATTATTCTACATTTAATTTATTACTACACTTACTTATTTTATTATAGGCTTAATAATATGTATTTTTTTTACTATTAATATTATTTTTAGTATATTTTGATTTTATTATTATTATTATTACTTTATTATGATTATTTATATTATTATTATTTTTATTTATTATTATTATTATTATTATTATTATTTTTAATAGTTCATGTTTCATTGATAATTAGTGATTTAATGATTTGCAATTTAACTATTTATTATTCCTATTGTTTAATCATCCCATGTTATTTGTCAATTCTGTTGAAGACATCCTTTTTTTCTCTTCTTCCCCACATCTTCCCTAAAATGTATTTAACTTCCTCCATGTTGTGAGATTCAAATAGCCATCTCCCAGCAACCTCATTTAGGTCTTCTGCATGTGGTCTTTGAAGTTCAATGGAGTTAATTCTAAGATCTTCATATTCTGGGCAGATACAAATGAAGTGTATCAGGTCTTCTTCAACTCCACATATGTCACAGTTAATTTCGCCATTTGAGAACCTGTTTCTCCATTTTAGGTTCAAAGTATTGGATCTGGCCCTGAAAAGTATCACTGAGTAGAAGGAGTTGTCGTAATCTGAGCTTTCTTCAATTCCTATTTTCCATCTTCGGTACATTTGTAGACTTTCTTTGCTTCCTATTTCTTCTTTCCATTGATGTAGGTCCCAAGCTTTTACTTTTTCAGCAATCTCTTTCTTGTCAAGCCTTTCTATTGCTACTATGTCTATCATAACTTTGTCCATGTATCCAAGTGCAGTCTTCCACCATTTTTATTTATTTATTTATTTGGTGGGCTACAGCTGCATACATTGTCCTCTCTGACCATGGTTATGGGCAACTGTTGAAAGGATTCTATACCCACCGTGCAATGACAAACTTTTTAAAACTATTTCGTAGTTGGAATTTTTTTTTTTTTTAAATATTAAAGTAATAATTATTTATATATATAATTATTGGTAATACTGTAGACAGCGACCCACAAATTTTGAGACCGAAATTTTTCTATGTTAAAATATTTAGCGAAAAAAGAGCAAGGGGTCACTCAAAGGTCACTCGAGTGGAGCAGTGACTCATGTGTCTCTCGTTTTATAAATAATCAATAAAAACTATATATATATATATATTATATATATATATATATATATATATATTTATATATAATATATATATATATATATATATATATATATATATAGTATATATATAATATATATATATATATATATATATATATATATATATATATATAATAAACAGGAAGACGAACAAAAATGGAGAAAGCATTCTTTATTCATAATCTCTGGACGTTTCGGGTATCTACTTGATATCATAGTGATTGTTCGTTATTAAAATTCAATTAAAATTAAAAGATGAAAAATTCTATATAACAATATTAATATTAATACACTATGAATAAAGTTACATTAAAATTGGGAAACACATCACATAAATGAAAATGAAAACAAAATCACAAATTGACATAAAATGGAGAAAAAACTTAAACAAACGCACCTGACAGAATCTAAGTAAATTTTGTAGTGTACTGAGTACGAATTTAATATTGGAAAATTAACAGAATGCATAATATATAATGTATATATATATATGTTGGTTAAAATAGAATAATTATTGTTTGAAAACAGTATGTTAAATTTATAGTGTTAAAATACAAGTTGATGGAACAATACTAAAATAAAAACAATAAATAATAATAAATATAAATTAATAATATAATAATAATATATGAATATAATAATAATAATAAATAATAATAATATAATAATATTAATAATATAATAATAATAAAATAATTAATAAATAAAAATGAAAATACTTAAATTAAATCATTGTTAAAAAAAATTAATAATAATAATAATAAATAATAAGAAAATAATAATAATAATAAAAGTATAATAATAATAATCAATAATAATAATAATAATAATAATAATTATAATAATTAATAATAAAATACTTATGGTTACGAATGATTATAATTACAATGACAATTAATAATATTAATGTAAAAAAAGTTGGGATAGAGGATTGGTCTGTTATTTAGGATCTGGTTTCAAATGAATAAATAATATAAACTTTCGCAGGATCTTTCCTATCAA
>JABUQX010098386.1:25000-27975 GCA_015478945.1 Trachelipus rathkii
GCTGCGGAGTCAGTAAATTTTTCACGGTTCCGTCTCCTACTCCGTTAATTTAAAATTAACCGGTTCCGACTTCAGTTATTAGTTATAATTTCATCTCCATTTACCCATGACATAGTAGAGATAATATTAGTACTTCAATCCAATGTTATAATTTTCGGACCACCTTGTGTGTGTGTGTGCAGTGTACCTTTCCTGTCAAAATTTCCCGCCAGAAAATAAAAACATTTAAATTGCTTTGTATTTAGCAAAATTATTTAAAGTCATATATATTGTTTAATATTTATGTCGGGGTTATTTTGTTTTAGAAAATGACTATTATTGTTTTTAAAATATTGCTTTGGATTACTTTATGCTCGAAACGTCATAATTAGTGCATGAATTTATTTTCAATTCTAAAAGGGCATATCAGAAAATTTCCCGACAATATTCCTATCTACCTGACCTACTGGTAATATATAATATATATATATTAGTATATTTATATACTCTATATATATATATATATTATATATATATCTTATATATAATAGGTATATATATATATATTTATATATAATATATATATATATATTAATATAATATATATCATATATAGTATTATTATTATTATAAAAAAATATATTAGTATATGTATATATATATATATATTAATATATATATATATTATACTATATATATAATATATATAATATATTATTATATATATATTATATATATATATTATTATATAATATGATATATATTATATATATATATATACTGTGCCCTTGATATCAGTAATTCTCTAAGTTATAAAATTTTTATGGTATTATTACTAGAACATTAGAAAGGAATAAAAAGACAAAAAGACAATAAGAAGCCATATGGGCCTATCGACTGTCCCAGTCTAGCCAACAGAATCAATCACCAAACAACATGATCATGCAAATCCACAAAGCAAAGCACCCTGGGGCTTGTCAACAACTTACATAGTATACAGTTTAAAACATGCTCATTCAAATCCACAAAGCACCATAGGGCTTGTCAATAATTACATAATAAACACAAAGTCTACAACTAAAAACTATAGCTAAAGTCATGCTAACCACATTACAGCCTTTAATAACTTTATAGTAACATGCAGATTAACCTAAACAACTACTGTAACTAAAAATCGGCCAATTTGTCTTAGTCAAATTTTTCTATATGATACCCAAACCACTACAACCTATAATAACTTTATAGTAACATGCAGATTAACCTTAACTACTACTGTAACTAAAAATCCTCCAATTTGACTTGGTCAAAATATACTATATGATACTCAAACCATCCATATACCTATCTAATCCTTTCTTAAATGTTGCAATCCAGTCACACTCAACAAATTCCTGTGGCAAACCATTCCAAAATTAAACAACCCTGTTACTGAATGAATGCTTTCTTCTTAATTTTCTTATCATGTTCCCTTGGTCATTATTATCGATTATCATTATTATTAATATTATCAACTATTATTAATTATCAATAGATGTAAATATTTTGTAGATTTGTTGTATCATATCCCCTTTGAGAAATCGCCTTTCTACAGAAAACATTCCTAACTTCTTCAGCCTTTCCTCATAGCTCTTACCCTCAAAGCCAGAAATCATCCTTGCTGCTCTACGTTGCACTCTCTCTAGCATATCTAAAAATAAGTCTTTCTTTAAATAAGGGGCCTGCCTAACATAGATATTATACAATTTACTTATAACTTCCTTGCTCTTGTAAACAACATTGCGATTTATTATGCCCAGCATCTTATTAGCTTTATTCCTTTCTTCTAAACACTGATTAGCTACTTTCAAATTACTGCTTATAATAACACCTAAATCTGTGCCTATAAATCTTTTTCTTGGTTCACAGACTCGAGCCAATCACCATTCATATCGTAATTAAAACTTTTATTTGAATAACCTACGTGAAGAACCTTACACTTTTTATTATTAAAATTCATTTGCCACTTATTTGCCCATCCAAGAATAATATATAAGATTAGTTGCTAGTGACACTTTCATTTTGAAATTTGAATTGCAATTTAAAATTTATGAACTATTTTATTAAAATTTTTTTTAAACAATTTTAAAAAGGGTGATGATTCTTTTTAAAAAAAATTTTTATGTGAAAATCAATTTTTTTTTCTGGCACAAATTGTTTTTTTAACTTTTTTAAAAATTAGTATTAATTCTAATTATTACCTAATTAATTATAAGTTTAGTAAACATAATTATTATTTAATTCAATTAGGAGCTACAATACTCAGTCGTTCATTGGATATTCGGTAAACTTACTTTTGGGACAGAGGAGTGTATATATATATATATATTAGGCTGGCCCTTACTATAGGGGTGAAAAAATAAACTTAACTTTTTTATGGCGCACACCCCTTAATTTGTTTCTGTTTAGCATAATGTCGAGGTATACCAAATATTAGTTCAATATATAAATGATAACCCGTGCCTCATCTGGCTAGATTGAAGATTTACAATAATGTGCTAAATATTATGATTTTCAGTTGTATATGCATTACGTATATTACAAAATATATGAATTTTATATAAAATTACGATATGGGGTCTTTAAAAAGGCATATGAGACATGACAAGTAACATTTGAAAATATATTTATTTAAATTTTCGTTTAAGAGTAGCCTTTTTGCAGTCCGGGAATTGCTTTCGGTGGTCTTCAACACATTGGAGAAGAAATTGCCTCTGCTCTTCATTCGAAGTTAGGAGCCCATTGAGTTCCTGTATCAATTTCACTCCTCTTTCAGCTGTATCATTAACAACACAGAGATTCCGGAAAGTTTCTTGTGCATGTAAATACGATTCGTCTTTATCCCAATGATCTGGATTCAATTTCAGAAAGCTAATGTCGATATCCAATTTTGTTAATAAAGTTAAACTTTTCTTTGAAATGAAGTCTTCTATTGTTTTATCTGAGAGGAAAAACAAACA
>JABUQX010098387.1:0-16969 GCA_015478945.1 Trachelipus rathkii
ATTATTATAAATATATTAGAATTATTATATTATATATATATATTTAATAATATATAAGTATATATTATTATAAAATATATAATTAAATATGAATTATGATTAATAAATACTTTTATTATATAATATATTAGTATATATATATTATATAATATATATATAAACATGATATATAGTTTTATAAGTTTATATAGTAATTATTAATAGTAAATATATATAAACTATATATAGTATAAGTACTTAATATAATATATATATAGATCAATATATAGTGATATATCTATATATCATTTTTTTTTACACAACATCATCCTTGTCGCTTTTTATATTGACATAATATTCCATCTCATCCGTTTTGTGGTGTTGTTATTAAAAAATACATCCGGCATTCCGGTCAACCCATCCGGTCATGCGCGAATCGAGACGTTCTAATTGTTTGATCTAGATTTGCTCACACTCCAATCACATCCCATCCGGATTCATAATTTTATATAAGAACATCACTATATTATATATATAATAGATAGATCTAAAATTATAGTATATAATAGTATATATATATATATATTATTAATATATATATATAGATTATATATATATATTATATTAATTATATATAGTAATATTTATAAATATAAGAAATATATAGGTCTTTTCCATCTAATTTACTCCGAGAAAACCTTTTTGAATTAATAACTGCTGATATTCTCGAGGCCAATTGTTTCTAAGACTTATTATTATCATTTATAAAAAATATCTTCTTTCTCATTTTTTTTAAAACTACACATCGGTTATTGAATATTAAAAAATATTTGGAAAAACTTATTATTATGTATTTATTTGTTATCTAGTATAGTGCATAGCCATACCTTCCTACTTAAGAGAGATCTAAACATGATGAAAAGGTACTCTGCTTAAAGATAAACTTGCATAGGTTAAAATATACACAAAACTAATATTTGTTATTAGATGCCTCCATGAATGCAAAATATAATATACATGATTTATTAATAATGTCAAATAAATGTTTTCGTAAAAAAAAATAGTAACTATACTAGTCAAGATGCATAAGTGTCAAAAAATTCAGTACGTCAATCTCGTTCAATGGAATTTAGTCTTAAATGTGTA
The DNA here is from genome assembly GCA_015478945.1 of Trachelipus rathkii. Taxonomy (NCBI): domain Eukaryota; kingdom Metazoa; phylum Arthropoda; class Malacostraca; order Isopoda; family Trachelipodidae; genus Trachelipus; species Trachelipus rathkii. The sequence goes on from JABUQX010098387.1 coordinate 1,126, forward strand.
TAGTGATTAAATAAACTAAAAGCAAAACATTTTTTATAAAAATGAAAAAAAAAATTCTTACTTAAAAAATATATTTCTTTTTTTAACTACTAAGTAGTACCACTATTAAATAATCAGTATGTAAAGATTCTGTTTGGCTATATGCCCATTGGTGGTACACATTAAATTCTTTCCTTTTTTAAACGAATTACATTAAAAAGATTTGAAAACATAAAAGGGAAAGAAAAAGAAAGATTTTAAGTTCTTAGTATATTCACGCGTCAATTAGTATGTATAAAGGTGCAATAAAAGCGATTATGGTCTGTCACTGATTATAAATGTTTTACTAATAATAATTTTAATATTAGAATTATAGGATATAAATAGTAATAGCTATATATAATATATAGTATATAGAACATATATATAGGATATTATATATATATATAGTATTATATAATATAATATATATAATATATAATATAGGTTATATATATATAGGCTATTTTATTCAGTATAATTGCTATATATGAAATTATTAACAAGTCTATTACACAAAAGTTTGGTTAATGGTAAAGAAGTAACCTACAAATGTAATTAAAAATATATTAAAATAACAGTTAAACTGTGGAATCATATTTAAGATAGATATATAGTCCAAATATATTTAACTAATATATGATGGACTATATTATATAGTATATATATATATATATATACTATATATAGATTATATATAATAGTTAATATATATAAATATATAAATAATATAATTAATATTATATATAAGTATAAGTAAATAATAAATAATATAACATCAAAACTAAAACGATATAAAGTTCTTCTTAAATCCCTTCAAAATTCTATATTAAGGGATCATATGAAATAACTATTATATACAGAGTAAGTAATAGTATAGAAATAATATATATATATATATATATATTATATTATACAGTATATATATATATAGTATATATAGTAAATATATATATAGATATAACTAGAAATAAGTAAGTATATAATATAACATTATATAATACTAATATTAATACTATATATATAGAAAAATAACGTACCAATGTTATATAAATATACTATATACGTATATCATATAATATATATATAGTATTATAATATATATATACATATATATTATATAATATCAATGTGGATTATCAGCTTTACGGACTATCCTTGAACAGGTCGACGATCTTTTACCTGACTTCATATAATTTTAATGATGAAAATGGCTTAAAAATCAATGGTGAAACTGTTAATCTAAGCGCAGCTTCAACACCTCTAAAAATATTAAAAACATACTTACTTAATTTAAATATAATGGAATTTACTTTATATTCATATTTAATTCATATCTTTATTTTTAAGAAAAAAAAAAAAACCACCTGTCCAGGCTGTCATCTCTCTGTTAAAAGCCACATTTAATACAACCTCCTAGTTTTTTATTTTTTTTTTCAATATTTCAGTAATAGATACTGAACAATCCGAATTAATGTACGTACATGCTCAATATTAATAGACCTTTTTTTATTACCTCTTCAGTTTGTTTGTTTTTAATATATTGATGGATTACTTTATGCTCGAAAATTGGGAACTTGACATAAAAACTTCTAAATATTTAAATAATATTAACAATCACTTTTAATAATATTGTTTTAAAAATAATATTTTTGTATAATACGATAATTACCTAACTCACGCCTACTACTACTTATATGAGTTATATATAATTATAATAATTATATACTATGATATATTAATATAAATAATATACTAATATATAATATATTAAATATATATAAGATATAATAATATATAAGTAACTAATAAATATATATATATATATCTGACCTAACTAGCTAATAGATATAACATACTCAAGCTATATATAATATATTATATAATATAATATATACTATATATCATTAAAAAGATTTATAAGATGGAAAAGCTATGTATATAGATACATACTATATATTACCATATAACTATATATAATAAATATATAAAAGAATACAGTATATATATATATAATATAAATAATATATTAATATAGTAGATAGTATATCTTGCTCATTCTATTTACATTCTTACATTAAAACTACAGAAGACCCTATAGTTGACTCATATATATCAGTATTCGGTGGCGTCCTCTATTTGGGATAACTACTTGTTTACTTCGGTCCCTCTTACCCACATCCCGAACTCCCTAAATGTAAAATATTCTCCTTTGAACTAAGCCTCAACTCTCTCATAGTTAATTGACTATAAAATTTCTTAAAAAACTTTAAAGGATAATTATATTATTATTATTATATTAATTATTATTATTATATTATATGTATTAAAATTAGATAATATTATTATATTATTATGATTATTATTATTATGATATTATTAATTATTATTATTATTTCTAATATTGAATAATAAATCAAATCTAAAAAAATTTTCTTAAAAAGTAAGTAAACAAATAATCATAAAAATTTCTTTTCTACAAAAATTCTATCGGAAAATCAAAGCCTTACACAATATTTATCACTAGGTTGTATAAAAGTTATTTAACAGTTTCAGAAATAGTAAACCACTAACGGTAATGATAGATTTTTTCATTCTTCCTTTTGTGTTTTTATTTTAAAACAAAAAAAAAGTAAACACTTAAAATATCAACACCGCAAGGGATTTAATTCTTGTTGTGGTATTACATAAAAAGTAATTTATTTTAATTTCTTGTTTAATAACTCATTTTGAAAAAATTCAATCGTTAACCTCTATACTTTTTGTGTTTCATTGTTGTTCTATTATGATTGGTTTAAATAAAATCGGCTAAGCCTAAACTGTTGTAAGCTATATCAACAAAGGCCCTATAATATATTAGATATATATATTAATATAAATAATAGTAATAGTATATATACATAAAAACTATATAGTATATATAGTTTATATACTACAATTTGAGATACAACAGTAATATAAATAATATATATGCGACCTCTCGAATTGTATCGCAGTTTAGAACAATGGAACTTAAGGCATGAAATTTCCAAAGAAAGTATATATTTTAAGGTAAGAAAAATCTAAAATTATCTAAAAAGAAAAAACTAAAAATTCAGGGCTCTAACCACATGGATCCTGGTACCATATTGTTCCAGGGAAGGAGATATTTGATTTTCTTTAGAATAACATAACACTTTAAAGAAAAAATAAAAAGTAAATTTAATAGAAATTCAATTTATTTTACATTTAAATTAATTCATTAAGTTTCTTATATTATTCCAAATTTTTAGACATTATACCTTTGTTAATATATTAAATTTATATATAAAAATGAAATACATAAGAAATTTTAAATATTAAACTTGCAGGTATTTCGCCTTCTGTTTCTCAAATAGGTTCTAATCATATGAGGTAATATACAGAAAAAATACAATTCCGTTGTTCTGCAATGGTAAACTCCTTTTACATATTTGTTCGTGGAATTTTGTGTTTAATATAATGTTTAGGTATTTCATTCATATTAATATTTGCAACCATGCATGGAAATGAGATATTATATATATTCAATAAATAGTTATATAATACCTTATATCACTATATATACCCCAAACGCACTTAAGAATACAAAATTGATTATAGTATTATATAGTATAATACATAATATATACACCACCACCTACCCCCACCCATCCACCTATATATATATATATATAACCGCATATAATTATTATAAAGGTTAATAAGCCTTTGTAAACATTTTTACAAGATTGGTACTGACCGAAAAAAAATGTTTTACTAAAAATAAAATAAAGTAATGTGAGAAGAATACTTATAAATTATAAAAATGTAACATCTACTTTACTAATAATACAATCCCTCTTTTAGATGCTATCTCTTTAGACAAATAAATAATTTAAAGATAATACAAATATAAAATCAAAAAGTTTGGGTTTTATTTTAAAAATTATAAGTGAATATGTTTTCATTATGACAATTGAAAATGTCTTTTCTGCTACATCTCAAACTACCCCAATTTATGCAAAATGGATTCTTTAATTCTGTTGGCTAAATTATCAATACAACGGATTCGGTCATTAAAATAAATGTTAATGGGTTGTGATTGCTTTTATTTGCTATACGGTATTTAAAATATTTGGTTTGTAAATTGCTGAATGGAAAGGTGCATACTGTATTTCTGTGCGTGATGGTAACATGAGTTCACCTATTTATAGCAGTTATTCATTTTAAATGGAATTTATAAACCTTTACGTGATGTTAGTGTCTTTTTGTGTATACAGTTTAAAAATCAACTACCACAACTCCCCAATCTTTATAAGATTCATTTCCAATTCATAACTATACTAGTAAACTCATATTTGTCCTCTCTAAAACTCACGCATACCCACTCACTCAACATTAAACAATCCAACTCTGCTACCTTTCAATGAACCACGCCAATCCGCAACAATTACATTAATAATACACCATCTTTGTCATTTTAATTTATCCTCATAAATCACATAATAATTTGTGATAAACATTCCAAGACTAATTGTCAATGTAAATAAATATCAATTGAAACTAACAACTATAATAATATTATCATACTAAATATATATATATATATATATAAATAACAACAATAAAAATAAATTACTAATAATACAATATAACACATATATACTATATATACCCTATACCTAATATATAATATATTATTATATATATATATAATATATAGCTATATATATATATATTCATATGTTATGTAATATAATAGAAAGTTATAATATAATTATAGTATATATTACATATATAAATTATAAAATCATATAACTAATTTTTATTATAATAGTATATCTCACTTACTATATAAATATAATATATAAATATATATATATAGATAATATATCTTATATAGTATATGTAATAATATTACTATTTAATACTATAAATATATACATATATATATACTATATATAATATTAATATATATATATATAATATATATATATTATATATATATATATATATAGTATATATAACTATAGTATAAATTCTTTATACTAAAATATATATATAAATATAATATATAAATATATATATATATATATAGTATAATATAAATATAATATAGTATATATATAATATAAATATATATATATCAATAAAAATTAAAGTAAAAAATTAGAGCTTGAAACACACTTCTTATCACGAATCTTTAAAAATATTAAAATTTCACTCAAAATTTAAAAGCTAAGATGCGAATAAAAATGCTGAAAAAAATGAAAGAAGCTTAACAAAAATTTTTAAATTAAGGATTGGTGCAAATTTAAATACGAAATATAAGTCTTAAAGGCACATGAAAATTGGATAAGTTAAAAGATATGAAGGGAAGAAATAGAAGGATGGAAAACTTTTCTAGCCTTTACTAATAAAGTAAATGAAATAACGAACAAAGAGATTAAGTCTGAGCTCATAGAGCAGGACAAAGAAAGGATATAAGACAAAGTGGGGAAAGACGAGTGATATGTGAATCCTCAAAGCAGGAGAGGAGGTATTTTGGACTAAAGAATTCAAAAGAGCAGTTGCTTATAAAAATACATTTGAAAATCATTAAACTTTCTTGATTTTATTGCACACTATTATTGATTTGGAATGAGGTTGTGCTTTTATATAAAGAAAAATCTGTAGAGTTAAAAACATCAGTCCTCTCAATTATTCAGCCTCTACCTCTCAGATAATTTTCTCAAAAATAATTTTTCACTTTTTCACAGTCTCAAAACCTTTAAATAGAATTTCCCTCCCTCTCTTCTCTCTCTCTGAAATACTATCCACACTATGATACTTACTCCTGAGAAAATAAGGTAAATACGAGCTCTTAAGTGAAATAAGAATCAATTAAAAACAGTAAATAAAGCCACTTGATCTTTTTTATTCGACGAACTTTTTGTTTCAGAGATTTTAAAAATTTTTGTTTCTCCAGTATCAATGTTTCATCGCCGCTAAAACACTTTAATTGTTAACTAAGAAACTAAAAATAAAAACTCAAAGCCCTCCAAAAGGACCAAAGACCTATGAACCATATTGACAATTAAAAATAGCCAAGGGTAGTAAATTTAGGAACAGCATCGCCAAAAAATGGAGTTTTCCCGTAAACGACAAAAAGTCCTAAAGCTTTGACGTATTTCCAGAAGCCAGACTGCAGCCCGGCGGGCAACACAGGCGCACATGCATCGTTTTCCAGAGCCCGTTTGCGCAACTTCCTACATCACGTAAAAAACGTCACTAGTGCAGCAGAGAGCGCCTGATTAATGTATTAAAATGCATCAATAGTATCGGATTTCCGGGGGAATTAATAAACGGGCGGCCTGCGCGGAAGAAATACTTTTTTACAAACAAATCCTTTTTGAGCCAAAAACGAATGTTGAGAACATGTATGCAATTATATTTTGCCAAAAGTTTTAAACCATATTTTAGTTTTTTAACTTTTGATATGGACATACTTTTCTTTTATAGATCCCGTAATCATTTATTCATGAGAAATAATACTATAAGATTAAATCATAAAACAAATTCGTGATTAAACAATTTGTAAGTCCTGAGATGCGCGGAAACGGGCCGCGGCTTCGGCCGTTTCAGGTACCTCTCAATTTTTTACCCCCTGATTTCCTGCCTTGATTGGGCGGATGTAAATTTTTTAATGCTATTCGAAAGTCTATTTTCTGAGTCCGGAATTTTTTGCACAGCGGGTGTCCAACGGGGACCCGCTTGCCAACCTCGGGGGGCCCTTTTGCGGGGAAACGCAGCTCTTATAGTATATAATATTATATATTATATATATATTTATATAATATATTATAATATATTATATAGTTATATATTATTATAATATATGAATATTAATTTATATCTAATACTATTACTATATATATATATAATATTATATATATAGATAATATTATATATCTCCTATATATAATATATAATATGTATATATAATATATATATATATATATATATTATATACTATAATATTATGTATATTACCTGGGTATGAATATATATTAAGACCCGATAAAGAAAAATTTAATATATAATATAATATTAATAGATAAAATAATAAAGATATATATAATATAATTATTTTAGAAAAGCCACTAAAAATTAATATATAGGGTATTATGGATATATATATAGATAGATAAATATATTATATATAATATATATATATATAACTATATAAAAAATTGTTTGCCACAGTTGGGCTAAATGCGGGGCGTCCATGGAGAAGAGCCGCAAGCCTCTAGTTTTTTTGGGTTCTTATATTAATTGAGTTTTGTTTTAATGGGCTTTGTTTTTTTTTTGTAAAGCGGGGACCCTCACCAAAACGAAGGGCAAATGCCGTCCTCCGCCATCTGCAAAACAATAATATGAAGAAATACTGCCCTTTGCGAGACCAAAATACAAACGCAGCTTTCAAAAAGGCAAAGTGAAAAACGAAACCGGGGCTGCCAGAAAACGAAAAGGCCCACTCGGGTGATTACTTCCTCCAATATTAAGTGTTTTGTGTATTGTTTTGTTTTGGTAAACAATTAATACAATTCCAGCGAGTTATATTTTTCAGAGTTACACAAAGCCCATGAACTTAAAATATTTTGTTAACTGGATCAATATAAAGTTGGAGTTTTTGTTCCCAAAAAATAAAATAATTATAAGAATTGGTCTAATAGGTTTTAAAGAGAGAGTAATTTTAACCGCCACCACATTTTCGGTAATTTAATTGGCCGTTTTTTCCCGCGCTCTGAGTTTGTTTTTTTGTCCGAGTGTTGAGCTGGCTAAAACAAACTGTAAGAATGCTTAAGTGGATATTTGTGGTGGTTTCGTTAAGTTTTAAGAATTTTTTATGTTTTTGTAAGAATTTGTTTTACAAGACAAGGATTTTGTTTCCTCATTTCCAATAAGTTTGCTATTTTCCCCCGTGCCTTTTAGGAATTTTAGAACGTGCCAAAACAAAAAGAGAGTTTTTGAAACCAAGCCAATGTTTCCCCCAAATCCAAAGAAAGCGCGCCAGCCAAAGAAATTTATTTTTCCAATAATCTTTTTTTTTAATTAGATTAGGATCCTTCTCGAATAATGGACTTTAAAAAATAAATAGAAAAATTTTGTGGGGTCCAACTAAGCTTTGTGGTGGGAATGTTTCAATAATAATTATTTTCACTTGTTTTGGATATAATTCCCGTAAAGAAATCGAGTTGGAAATATTTGGTTTTTCGCTACGTGGGGTAGTCCTATTTGGATTTATGGTGGCTTTCAATTCAATAAAATCAGCTTTTCATTATATATTTCCTTCCAAATTCTTTTGAAATCCCATCAACAATATGTTGTTAATCAATTAAAATCGTTAAACGTATAAACTAAATTTGGTTTATTTTTTTCTTATGTTTAAAAATGACATAGTTGCCATTATGATCAAGTGCAAAAAGAAATCCCCAATTTTTTTAAACCACCACCCACGCTTTGGGTTCCGTCCTTTAAGAGGTGGGCCCAAAAAAAAATAAAATATAGAAAAAACCTTCACCAAGGCTTAAGGTCCTAGAGTAAATCTATGGTGAGCCCAGACGAGGACTTTAAAGAGAGGAAAAATTTAATACAGTTTTTTTGGAGCAATAGAAGCAAAAATGCCCCAAAGGATTTCACCAGCAACAAAGCACAAATGTGTCACCCCGACAAAGAAATGAGTTCCTGGTGGATATTTTACGCATACGTACACCGGTGGGCAAAAATTCTATGTGGAGAAGCGTGGTAATATAATGCCCTTTGTGCCTAACATGGGCGGGGCGCCGCAAAAATGGTGGGGTGAAGACGAAGAAGCCGCCCAAAACTACCCAAACCATGCATCTACCGTTGCTAGAACTATAAATAGAAAAGAAAAGAATATTGCGACAACGTCAACGTGGTCGTCGAAGAGAATAGAGGAATCAAAAGGATTTGAAAAGTAGGGAAACAGTTTATTAGTGTCCCCTTAAAGCTTTTTAGAACTCAACCATTAATCCAAAATAGACAGGGATGAAGCCGAGCCCACCAAATAATGAGAAATTACTTAAATATATCAAAGTCTTAGGGTCGAAAAATGACTGTAAATTTAACTTGAAGTAAATGTGGCAGAATAGCACCAATATTCCCCGCAACCTGAACAGAAAAATCCCCACGCCCTTTCCATGAGGCCACTTTAAGTGAAACGTTGTGATTTACATGCAGGTTTCTTCCAGCCAATTTATGGCTTTTTTTATGATTGTCTAAATGTTAATTAAAATTTTTATGCTATTTATTTCAATGTTGGTCTATATGATAGAGAAGGGATGAAAAATAGAAAGTTTTTTGGAACTACAGAGAGAAGGGTGAAAGTTTTGGTAAAAGGAAGTTTGAAAGTTTTCTCCACCCCATTTCTTTTCGCATGTTTGCTGTGGAACAAGCCCGGAAAAATTCCATCTAAGGTCGGCAGAAATAGAAAACTTCCTGAAAGCTTTTGAAAGGACGAGGGAGATAATGATCTGATGACAACCAAAATGGACACAAATTTTGGAATTCAGCAAAAAGAAATAACAGAAGAGTTCATGAGAAATTTACAAAAAAACCTTTGCATCGAAAAGTATCAAAAGCTTTGATGTTTCTAGTGGCATAGCAAAAGATCCAACGAAAAGCCGAAGAAGAGTGAAGGACCATGAGTCAGAAGGAAAGGAAAGAAGAAGAAGGAGAGGAAAGAAGAAGAAGAAGGAGAGGAAAGAAGAAGATGCCGAAGAAGAGTGAAGGACCATGAGTCAGAAGGAAAGGAAAGATCTCAATTTAAATATTTTGTTCTGGAAACCATATCAAAATGGCTGCCAGGGCAACTCTAAAGAAAATAGAAAATATGTTGAGGATGGTATATTTTCTTTCTTCACAGTTGTGAACCTCAACTGTTCTCATATCTTGAGAGGGGGCTTCAATCCCACAAATCTATCGGAGAGGACCTTGTTCGTAGATATAACATATAACATATTTTTTGTTAATCTTTATAATTTTTTACAATGATATTATGATGGATAGTTAATTCTTTTCCAAGTGGGTTTTCCTGACATAAGAAAATCCCGACCCAATTAACGTTTCCCCAAAAAATGGGTTTTTTTGGAACCAATTTCCGAATTTTTTTTTATTTGGAAAATTTTTTCGTTTTTTTGGGTTTTGGTTGTTTACACGTCCCTTTTCAACTTCCCAACGTTTCCCACCAATACAAAGCCTTTTTTAACCGTAGCCATAATACATTATGCAAGATTTTAATGTATCCTTATAATCTTTTGATGATTTTTAACACTTTTTCCCGAAAAACTAAACACCGGGCCCTTGCGAGCAAGTTTGTCTTTTCTTTCCACAATTAATGGGAACAATAAGCCGGAACTACAGCTTGCAGACACCCTTCCTTGGAAGGGGCCCCTGAAGGCAAATCAAGAATATCGGGAAACCTCGTCGGTGGAAAGTTAGATTCCATTGAAGCCTGAAAAAGAGAAAGATTATTTCTTGAAGAAGTTAAAGAGAGAAATAGGGTTTCATTGAGAAAGAGAAACTTTATATGTTTTTATTGAACGGGACAAATAGCTTTGCAGTTGCTTTCATAGTCCCTGATAACCTCTTTTTCTGACAAAAGTTCCAGTAAAACCGTTTCGCCAACGCTATTTTTTTAGTGTGCAGGTGGTCCCCTAATTTTGTCAATGATAAGAAAAGGTTAACTCAGATTCGCTGAATCTATGACCGAGACCACTAAGAGAACCAAAGAATTATGCCACTCTCCAACCACTTCTAACTTTAAGTACGAACCCAGTCTTTTGAAAAATAAGTTTAAAATAGATGCTCCTTTCTCAAAATCAATCTTAACGGACCTTCTCTAGAAGATTCATACATTAATGTGGGATTCATTTGGGCTATTTTTCTCGTTTTATATTCCTCCATCTTTTTCAAACCGGTTTGGTGCGATCCCTTCTGAGGGAAACTTATTTTCCTCTCCCGAAAAGCCCTTTTAAAACTTAAAAAATATTTGTCAAGAAATTTAACACTCTTAATTTTTACAATCTGCTCTCCGATTGCCCCAAAAAAAAAAAAAAAAAAAAAATCTGGACCATGGAGTTTTTAACTTTCAATTTATATTACTCAATTTTGTTCCCTTTTTTTGAAACATCTTAATGGATGTTTAAAATCTAAAATCGCAATTAACCCGGATATGTTTAAAAGAAAAAGGTAGTTTAAACAATTACCTAAAACATTGGATTCAGATAAAATTATAACAGTTTGTGGCTTTTGGAAAAAAATATTTTTAAAAATCCTATAAATTTTAGAAATTTGGTAATCTCACCATATATTGACTCCTTGTTTTTACAATCCAGATCTATTTTTTGCCCTCGCTCTGTTTTTGGAAAATTATACGAAATTTGGGATCCCGCGCGCACTGGGGTGGTAATTTTCCATCGGTCAAACATTGTACCAAATTTGAAAACAATTTGGGGATTAGACATCTTTTGAAAAGAAAGAAAATCGTGCTTTAGGTTTGTAGACAATTAGTAAAAAAACCTTTGGTTCGGTGGGAAAAGCCCCTAACCTCCCCCTGTAATATTTGCCAAGGAGCCTTAGATTGTTGCAAAAAATGAGAAATATCCTCTGTTTAACATTCCCTTATTGAAAAATATTTCAATACATTTGGATACCCGCCTAGCGAAAAACTCGTTTCTTCGGGGAATATATTCCCTGCCTGGTTAACTTCTCTCAAAACAAGAAAAGGAGGGCCAAACAAAAAAGACATTCCTTCCTTTCCTGCAAAAGCGAATCTTTGAGTTTTAAAATGCCCATTCCTCTAAAGGGAAGGGGAAGGGAAAAGTCCCACTAAGAAGAAATGAATTCTTTTCCCCAATTGCAATTTTATAACTCCTGGAGTGACCAAATGCCCAGGTGGGGAGGTTGGATTGCCACCCAGATTTTGTGTTGGGGACGAGAAGCGCTCAAATGATCCTTTCTTGCCCCAACGTACTTCCCAACATCCTCAAACAGAACAGAAGAGGTTTGCACTGTAAATTGTGTATAAGAATGTGCCTTTAACCTGTTTCTTTGGTAGTACTTACAACAAATGATTGCGAAAAAATGTTTCCTCGGCCCCAAACAAATATGGGCTTCCAGGTCGATCGTTAATTCTTTGCAAAGTGGAGCTACACATCTCGGCGTGTCCTTCAGCTATGATTGGGGTGTTTTTTTACCAAAAGAAAAAGCGGGCGTTGGTCAGTACGAAGATGCAAAATAAAATCATCGCTACTTCGGTTCCCTTGCTTTCTGGGTGCAATCTGCAGCTACTGGAGAAACGTGTCTTTTGGGAGCCAATCTTTGCCATAAAATTATAATTCGGTACAAAGACAATAAGAAATCAAAATGCCAATCCTTACCCGATAATATCTTTTTAATGTTCCAAAATAGGAAAAATAAAATCAATTTCCCATAATCAATGGTTTTTTACTGGAAATATAAAAAAAGGGGTCAAATCAAAAAAAATTAATTTTTTTGTAGAATAGGTTTTTTGATAAGTTTGGGTAGTTGTAATGAGAATCGACTACCCCTTTCGGTCCGTCTATTAAGAGCACTATTAAAAGACCTTCCCTTTGGGGTGAAGTTGAGACAAGAGAGAACACAGGGTCAAATGATTCGATTAAGAGAATGGAAGAAGTTTAAACGGTAAATGGGTGTTTTGTGGAAATTACCTTCCCTTTAAACATAACTACCCACCATAATAAATTCGATTCACCGAATTTAGAAATATGTTTTAATTTTGAGGTTAAAGGGGTTTTGAAATTTGGCAAGCCTATAAAAGCATAAGTCCTCCCACAGTATTCACAAGTGGGGTAAAAAATGTAACATTAAATTTATTTTTATATTGATCAGGAAAGTTAAAGGAGATACACGGGGAAAATATACAATTTGGGTCCCTATTAAGGAGTTAATAATATACGTGGTTTTTATGTTATATAAAGAATTTCCCTGGTTTTTTGAAAAATGCTTATTGGAAATGGCCCTAAGGGTAACATTCCCTTTTATGGTCCCGATTTAAAAAAGTTTTTTTTTTATCACACACTGTAGGCAACAAAATGGAAAAAACCATTTTTTGGTAAAGTTAAGTTTTCCACCTAAAGGCCACTTCTACAAATGGCACGGCAATTGGGGTGGTTCAAAAAATCTTCACAAGTAAACTTATTCTCTTCCCTTCCGTAAAGGTCCCTTGTTTAAGCCCAAAGTCCCTAATTAAGTTATAAATTGAAATTTTAAAAGTTTGAAAGTGCAACTCATCACCTAATTTTTGAAATATCATTATGCCACCTTTATCCACACACATAACAGGCCTGTATTTGAAACTATGAACCTGGACCTAGATAAATGTATGTTTCCCCGAACTTGGGGAAATCTTTCTTTGGGGAATCGACCGAAAGAAGTCCCAGATCAAGGTTTCACTATTGGGAAATATTATTGGGCTCTTATCAACTCAAATTAAGTTCGGAAGGTTAATTTATTAAAGCCCCTTTTCCAAAAATGGCACACTACTAATTTTCAACTTACTCGTAAAAAGTAATGAATGATTAATCAAACCTCAAGTTTCGGTTGAACATCTAAACCAATCACGTATATTCCGTGGGCCTGGGACAGCTTTTCAAATGGTTCATATTATATAAATATATATATAATATATATATTATATATTTATATAATAATATATAATTATTAAATATTAATATATTATATATTATATAAATATATATATATATATATTAATACTATTAAATATATTAATTAATTATATATAATAATATTTAATATATTATTATTATATAAATATATATAATATTTATATTATTATATATATATTAATAATATTATATAATAATATTAATAATATAAACATGTAAAACAAAACATTTAAAATTCCCTTGAAGCTCCTACAAAAATCAACTTGAAATTTTCCCTTATGTGAGACACCTTTTCTGCAACCAAAAATTTAAAGGTACATCAACAAAAGATTAACAAAAACTTAAAAGTTACAAAAAAATTAAACAGAACAACACAAGAATGGCCCCCTCACCTCAATTTTCCCACCTTCCCCCCGCCCCCGCCTTAAGAAAATACCTTGTAATAACACCCAATTCCAAAACCTCAAAAAAGTTCCCAAGCCAGAAGGGCAGACAATATCCAAAATTATCCACCTCAAACACCTTGGAGTTAAACACACAACAGTACTCAACCCAAATGTTCAACATTGCTTGTTTGGCAAACAAACAATATCCCATCCCTTGTTCCCTGGAAAACATCACACACAATCCCCCATAAGACCCTATAAACCAGTGCATACATAATTCCTAGCCCCATATGGAACCAAAAATCTAATTAACTTTTTCTGTATTAATTCAAAAGTTGTTCGAGAGGTAATTCCCCGAATAGAAACCTTTTCCACCCCCTTTTTCCCCTCCCTCCAAAACTTACAACTCATGGATTCCCCCAAGAACCCTAAACAAAACACTCCCCGCCTACAGCCATTACTTAACGAATTATAACCACAAAACCATCATCCACAGGCCCCCTTTTCAACGCAATATAATGCCCCACCCTCCCTCAGCCACTCTCCTAGTGAACAATAGTTCCCCCCATAAACAAAGCATTTTGAAAAATTTACAATTCCCACGTCCCACCTCTTGAAATAAGACAATTAAGAGTTTAAACAGAAATTGAACATTTTACGACAAAAAAATAATAGCAAATTCCCTATCCGGGCACACAGCTACAATTTTTTAATACAAGGGGAACCCACATCCTATTCATACATACATATTTATAATAAATGAGTCCACAGGGATGCCATCCCCTATCACCCAATGTTCTTTAATCTAAAATTTAATGCAGAGGATCGTAACCACAAACCTCAACATCCCCACTCTAATAAATTATCAATAGTTTAATGCCAAAAAATTTGACCTTTTAACAATTAACATGATCCCAAAGTCCCCTCTTAATAATATACACAACAGAACAAGAACTACATAGCATAATACTTAGTAACCCAAATATTTGAGGATATGGCATATCAACATAACAGAATTGACCAACCTCTTCCTTCAAAAAATCCTCTTATCACAATTTACCCTTCAACACCAACAAAAAGAGTCAACCCTCACCCCAATCATTTTATCCTTCCCCAAACAACAAGAAAACCTACCCCTCATTAACACCCAACATTCCCCTATGGGTTTAAACTTTTCGTATCCACACAAGACCAATATCTAAAAAACCTATTCATTAAACAACCCCAACAATCCTTTGGGTTTAACTTTCGATCCACAACATGATACAATTCCCATACTCATTAACAACCCAATACATCCCCTTGGGTTAAACTTTTCGATCCACACATGGAACATCCCACAACCTATTTATAAACACCCAAACGCCCTTAGGGTTTTTTTTAACTTTGTTCGAATCCTACAATGGGATACATTACACCCATCACTTATTATAAACAACCCCTAAAACATCCTTAGGGTTACTATTACCCGTCCACTAAACATGAACATTCCAACCCAACCTAACAATTAAACCATTTACCTAAATATATTTGGAGACCACACCATAAATTGTGCAATGAAAACAATATACGGAAAACAAACTTTTTTTTTATCCAACAAAAAGAGTCCTCCTATCTCAAACAATATTGTAAACAGACAATATAATACATTTCTCACCCCCCGTTCAAAAAATTATAAAACTTAATTGCATCCGCCACCCCGTTTTT
>JABUQX010098388.1:0-15000 GCA_015478945.1 Trachelipus rathkii
ATTATATATATAATATTATATAATTATTATATATTTAAAATAATTTATATATTAAATATTAATTAATTATTTATTATATATAGTATATACTAGAGTATATATATATTATAGATATTAAAATATATAGTATATAAACTACAATTACGTCTTAATTCTGGTTATTATTTATTACTGCAGTACTTTCATGTATGAAACCCAGCCATATAAATATATATATAATATTATATAATATATATATATTAGAATAAGTATTACTTATATATTAATAGAATATTATGTAATATATATTATATTATTATTTGAAAAATTTTATAAGTTTTAAAAAAATAGTTTCTGTTTTTAAAACGTAGCTCGAAGTATCATATCAAATCGATTCGTGTTTTATTGCAAATCTTTTTGATTTATGCTCACCAAAGATCATTGCCACTTATAAAGAATTTTCTCACAGTCAGATCTTAAAAGTAGACACACATTCTGAACTTATAAGATATATATATGGTGCTAATGGGAAATATTATATCAGAAATTTGCATTCTTTCAAAAATATAAGTAAATAATATCTATATATATGTGAATTATCATAAAAATAGAATGTAGTTCTAATAGTATATATACTAAATATTAATTCGTAGTTGTATTGCAAATATTTATATTAAAATAAAATATCAGTTCTTGTTTATATAATTATATATAATATATTGCCACCTATACATGGATGAGTTTGATATTTGCGGCTTTAAAACGATACCGCATTGTCTGAAGAAAGGATGATTATAATTTATTATTGTGAAGAGAAGAGAGTAATGTTTGAAGTGTAAGTAAAATATACTTTCTTTATAAAAACACAAGAGTATATCCATAAGTATACTAAAGTAAATGTGATACTTATTAATAGAGATGAGTAACATAGTTAAGTGAAAAGTCAGGATTTGATTTGTTAGATTTAGTAGAAGGAAGGTAGAATGTTTGAAGTTTGTGTTGGCAAGTTTAATCAGAGAGATCTCTTCTTTATTAAGCACACACATTATATTTATAAATCAAATTCTGCACTTAAATTTAAAATTATATATAAATTGCTCGTAATATTTGGTCAGTAATTGACAGGATAACATTTATAGGAAATGAGAAGTAGATAGTAAATTATATAATGATGAGAAGTATAAGGAACAAGACAATAAGTAGATAAGTAAGTATGTAAAGAAAAATGAAAATAGTGAATATGAATGTGAAATATACATAGTTCTTATTAAATAAATGAAAACTAAAGATTCTAGAATCATGTTGAATAATAAGCAAGTGAAAAAAAAGTATCTTTTTATTTGATTAAAGAAGAAATAATAATAGATAGAATAATGTATATATAGAAGTTTTTTTTCCTGTTCTTACAATTGTATATTATAGTATATGTTAATTTTATATTTGATAATAAAGAGTGAATGGTTGTGAAGATGATATTATATGATTTGAATAGTAATAGCGCGAGAAATTATAAAAATTAGGAATAAATAGATCAGTGATATAACAAGGCTCTGAATATTCATAAATTCTCAACAACTAATAAGTCAAGAAGATACCATTGTTGATACTAATATAAGAGTTCGATGTTATAATATAAGTTATAATTGACTTGTAAAAAATCAAGAAGTATGACACAAATAATATAACGTTAGAGGATCACAATACATAAAACAAGAGGAGTAAATTGAGAATTAAAAATTACTCTAATTAAGTGTAAGGACAGGATGAATATTATAGAGGGAGACTTATAATATCAAATAAGGTAGAATATGGCATAAAATACTTCTCATGTAGATAGCTGAATAAGTTCAGACTAGAATAATTGGTAATAGCAAGAGTTAGAAATATAGGGAAGAATCTGACTTAGATAAATAGAATGACTAGGCGACCTATGTCTCTGCATTTAAATGTAAAACTTATGCATTGAGAGATTCTCGATATATGTCGAGAGGTTGATTTGTGATATAATACATTTTCGATAAAATCGTTGTCCACTTATATTAATTTTAAGCTTATTAAGGGTCCCAGTTTTCAAAAGCAACTAATATTGAATTTATAGTGCACTATATAGGTTGCGTGTATTATCGATGTTTGTGATCTTAGAAGAGTATATGGTTTTCTTTGGTGAGGAGGACTAAGAGTTTAGTCTAGTACTGAGATGGAGTTGAAGTATATTTTTGAATGTATACGCATGAGGTGAGAGTAAGAGAAAATCAGCTTGATAGAACATGAGTAAAATAATACATGACAATTTGTCATAGATAGAAAAGTATTGTATGGTGAACAATTGATCAATAATTTTGTATACAAGATAAACGAGAGAGAGGAAGAAGAAATGTGAGAATTGAATTGAAGAAATTTTTTGTGGAAGAATAGTGTAAGATATTATATTGTTTTGTATTCTATAAGATAAAAAAAAAAGTCTCAAAGGAGAATTGAGGGAGCGCAGAGTGTAATTAGGACTGAATTAAAACAGTAGTGCACTGATGATAGAACTAGTGGACAAGGCGAGAATGATATTATGGTGAAACTTGAGTAAGAAATTATACGGGACTAAGTCAATCGATGATTGTAGCAGATGTTGTAAAAAGAAAAGTATGTATAGATGAGAAATTGCTAAGAAATAATTTCGACTCCACACTTTAGGAAAGTGAGACGTCAGAGAAAAACACTTACAAGGATGACGGTGAAGAACAATGGATTGAGCGCGTTAACCGAGAAGTATTGAAAGAGGATGGTGAGAGATTCCCAAACATATTTACATTTGAAATCAAATGTATTGATAAAATATAAAGAGAAAAGAAAGAGTAAAAAAATGTATTTATGTTAATTTGGATTAAAGCATAAACGGATTAGTAATTAGTAAGTTATAGAGAATGCTTTATGGGCTAGAGTTTATTTAATTATTTGGTTATGGTGGTAAGGGATACCTTCTGAATGGATCAAAAGTTAATTAGTATGAGTATAAGTACAAACCCTTTAGAATGGTAAGACTAATATATAACATGGTGGCAATTGATAAAAGATTGTTTAATATATATAAGCTGATTTAATAGTATAAGCTAGAGTGAGAAATAGGAGTGTAGTATAGTCTATCGCTTGTTATATACATTATTGTATAGTGAAGGTGTTATGAAAGAATTCAGAGTGAGGGTATGAGCAGTAAAATTGGTGTTAGAGATGTAATGGAATGAGATATGGGATCTTCAGTATTAGAAGTGCTGAAAGATGAAAAATACCTAAGAAGCTAACAAAAAAATGAAATGACTCATAGATTTTGAAAAAATAGTTAGAGCCTTCAATGTAGTAACTGAGATGATTGGTTCATATGATTTTGGTGTGCGATCGTCCATTGTAAAGACGTTATGTATTGCAAAAGTAATTAGTGATCATAGTGGTGAGAGCGAGCACTTCGTCTTCGCGCTAAGGGGCCATGATGCTAAGTAACGGAGTGATGATCTGTAAAAGTTAAGTCTTTAAGGATATTAAGAGGTTATCGAAGATTTGTGCATAGTAGTGATAAAGTCGCCTTATCAATGAATATATCGAAAAACCTATAAACGTAAGAAGATGGTCGACTGAAGGAGATCCTAACTTGATGTAGAACAGAGATAGATACTAAAAGTTGAATTGGTAAATTATAATCAAAGCGTTGAGTATAAGGACGTCACTTTTTTTTAATATTTTTCAGGATATACACAATTTGTAAGAAGATGCTCAATTATAATATATAAAAGTTTGTGAAGAGTTGATAAGAAGTCGGTGGCTGCTTTGCAAATAAACTTCAATTAAGAGTAAGTACAGTGTGAGTGAAAGCGCGCACTCTCGCACAATCTATTTCAGATAGGTAGCTATGTAGCGTGGTCTTAACATGAATAGGGTAATGTTATAGTTACCATATATATGTGATTAGATAATATATAGATTAGATCGTATAGTACTATTGAGTCTGTAGAATTAATAAAGTATAGTATCTAAAGTTCAAATATGTGATTTCGTATATAGTGGACAATCTTAGGTAAGGTGCTTAAGGATTGATGAAAGAATGGTAAATATGATAAACACTGAGGAATTGAATCTTATTAGATGGAGTTGTTGTGGTGTGTTAAATAAGATATGGAGGTGATATAGAATGTAAGAGAATTAATATGAAGGTATAAGAAATATAATAGTTGGTTCAGCGGCAAAGAATATGAGATGCAATTGAATATGGCGGATTTGGTATTATAAAGTCAGTGATGTCACCTATTATATGTCTAGAAGTGTTAGTTAAGAATTACCGATATATATCACGGTAACTAAGGTAGTAGATCACCTCCTGAAGAAAACAGTGAATTCGAGTCAGCACTAAAGGATATGACTTTCGAAGTGGAAAAGTAAATGGTCGCAGTCTCAGCGGGGACCTGTGGCACGGCGAGAGAGAAAGGTGTTAACAAGGAGTTGTAATGGCCGGGGGATTGTCAAAGCGGGGGTATGCTCGATTGAAAACCTGGGGCTCTCTCACCCTCCAGCCGTTTACGCTCAATGGAAAGGAGGATCAACTATTACACTTCGAGACTTTGCTCTGTCATTGGCTGAAACTAGTTATAGAGTTAGATAGGATCAGGAAAGGAAAGTCACCGGTTAACTGCTGTCACCTCCTCGATGAAGCTTTAGAATGTGAACTGTTTCTTTGAGCACGAGTACAAAATGTCTTTATTTCGCACTGTATTGAGATATGTATGCAAGAGTGTGGAGATCTGAGTATATAGGAACATATGTGTAGCTGGGGCCTTAGTATAGGATGTTATATGAGTTGTCATCGTCTAGCTACGCATTAACTGGATTGACCTTACTGGTGTTTGTAGTCGAGTGTTGAATTCTGTAGCTACTTTCCAACTGATCGTTGACTTTTCCCGAATCTCGGTCTGTCTTACAATCGTTTTTGGTGGTCTGCGTCTTAAGTATTTCTGTTAGTTCGTGTGATTGCTTGGGGTGAATTTTGTTGCTGTTGTGTGAATGGAATGTTGTCAGAATCATGGTCTGCTTAAATATACTGCACGCATTCGGAGTCGAAGAGAGGAATATGCTTATATGATAGCCGTGTGAGAGGTAAAGAAAGATTGAAAGAAGAAGAAATGACTACATACTCTGTGGCGAAATAGGTGATTTAGGGAGTATATTTGATATTTTAGGAAAAGGAATTGATGTCCTAACATGATTCAGATGTTATAAGAGAATACTAAATTATGGAGGATAATATATTTTGGTTATCTTTAGTTAGAGTATATAGTAGTGTATTGATTATGCCAATTTCATTATTAATTATTTGTGCTGTTGTATCTCGCGGGTCCGTGTTGGAGTTTTTTTTAAAATGCGTCCAATTTAAGTCAGTGGTTATAAGACGTTTTTCTCTAGATTCGATATGAATGATTATTTCCTTAAGACAGATCCGTCGCTTTGGCATAAAATCCTGCTTTAAGAATATAGGTATGTTAGAGGATGTTTGTGTGTTGTTGTTGGTAATTATAGGGGTTTATGTTAGTTTAGTGAGTTTTGTATGAGAATTAATTGAAGATATTGTATTAGTATGATTGAGATTTTTCAGTAGTTTTTGATTTACACATCGTGGTATTTAGGTATAACTATTTCATATTGAGAGATAAGAAAGATAATAATAGTAGTTATAGAATCTTCAGTTTGAAAGGGATATTTGTTATTTGTTAAGGTTATTATGTAAATATTTGGTGTTATAGCTAGTAGTGAGCTATATAAATTATACTGATGTTGTCGTTTCATTTAATATTTTTAGTAATTTTGGACATTTTCTGTGATATAATTAATGTTATTTTAAGTGATTTCGATCAAAGGGTTTCGTGAACAAAGAGAACATATTTGCCATTGTAAATCGGCTACACAGCTACAGCCAGACTCTTAGGAGGAGACGTCGCGTCTGTCTTCACGAAAAAGCTGCCACCGTGGCTTATACGTCCACAACTTCTACCCTCGATATAGATAGTAGAATATTAAACTTGGTTAACCGCTGTTTGCCTGAGCCCGTAATCTGTAACAGCTTAAATTTGTTTTAACGCTCCCGTACATGGACCGTCGTTGCGCTACTGGCAGATCGATATCACGTTCTTCATTCTAATTATTGTATTAAGAGTCACACCTGTAACCAGCAACAGAAGTGCAATAATGCTCTTTGATGCACTGCTGGGCACTGAAGAAGCTCTGGATACGTGTCCTGTATATTACTGTCATTATAAAAAAGTTATATTAGAGAGTAATAAAAGTTAATTATATATTAATAATTAACTATATATTATTAATATATATAATTAAGTAATATATAATAATATATAAATAAGATAATATATATTATTATAATATATTATATACTTTATAATTCTTAATATATGTATTATATAATATATATGTGTGTTGTGGTTATGTGTGTGTGTAGTGTTAAGGTGTTGTGAGGTGTTGTATGGTTTCCGCTTTTGATATATTTTGTCACTCAAGTCAAATTATCTATTAATTATATTTAATTCTTATTTAATCTTATCTGGATTTTTGCGTCGCAGGAAACACCTTTTTACTCTTTATTTTGGTCTGGAAACGCTTCGAAAACCGTCGCGATTAACAAGTTTGCTAATTAATATGTGTCCCCTTACGGCGGTCCACCTCCTTCTTCCCCTTCTTCTGCATCTTTTTCTCCCCTCTTTCACCCCACCATCAAACTTCTTTCTAAGCTTTGAGAGACTTAGCATGGCTGCCAACCTTGTTGAGGCCAAGTGGGGAAATTCTTCTTTCTTTTGTGTCAACCCTGAAGGGAGGATTAAATTACATTATTAAACTCAAGCTCAACATAGAAGTATCCCCATCCCCATTTTAATTCCCCCCCACTCTCCCTCTCAAATATTCCCATTATTCTTATTCTTGGTTTATTACCAATTTTCTCTCATTTATTATTTTCCATTTGGCGAGTAACGATTGCAGAAATTTTTCTTTTATCTATAATTATAATTAAACATCGAAATTATAATGTTAAATTAAAACTTAGTCTTTGTCTCCAAAGAAGCGATCCATTCGGGGAAAAAGAGGATCCGATTCTTTTTTTATTGGTTCGAATCCTTTTTAAGGCACTTCTCTCATTGCCGGAATGATAAGTGGCAGCAAGGCCGAATCTGTTGCACGCAAAACTTTTCATATTAATTCTCTATAATTAAGCTTTTGAAAGTAGTGTAAGTGAATAATGTTCATAAAATCCCGCCAACTTTACCGTCGTAATCTGCTTTTCGGGGAAAAAAGTTTAACATATCTTTTTTTTTTCCTTTCTAGGTCTTTTCAATGAGTCTCTCTTATTAATTGGCTCCACTTATAAGTATGGAAATTGTTTGTAAGACGCAATTTTTAACTACGTCAAACTTTCTAATTACTGTTAACCTCAAGATGATGATTTTCTTGTCCTTTCCCCCAAAAAGAAGATGCTTAAATTCTCTTTCACTATCGACTTCCCTTTTTTTCCCCCCTTTTCTCCTTTTCCCCAACCCTCCAGAAGGAGTTGGAGAATGGAGGTGGGGGGGGAAGGGGTCTATCCCCCCCCATGAGTCAAAGAGAAATCGTGAAGAAATATATTGAAAAAGATTAATATGAAAATAAGAACTATTTAATGCAAAACTTAGATCTGCTTCTTTTCTTTTTTACAAATTTCAGAAACTTATTTTCTCAAAAGTTTAACAATAAAAAATATTAATTAATTTAAAAAAAAAAAAAAAATAAAATAAAGAAAAAGATTTGAAATTATGAAGTTTTAAAACATATTCTTTTAAAGAATTATTGATAATAATAAAAGACGTTTCAGAATCTAATATCAAATAATATCGTTAAACCAGATTTTACTCTTAACCGGGTAACAAGTAATAATAATTGAAGTAAAGTAAAATATAGAGCAGATAGTACAAAATATTGTGAATTATTATTATTATTATTATTATTATTATTATTATTATATTATTATTATTAGTTATTATTAATGTATTATTATTCCAATTATTAATTATTTATATAATTATTTATTAATTATGTAATTATGGAATATTATAAACAATTCGCAAGATTTTATTATCATTACATTCAATCATTATCATTATCATTTAAATTTTCTTCAAACCAATAATATCATTATCATTATCATATATATAATCAATTATCATAATATCCAATATTATATTTACTTAATATATTTAATTATTTAACAAAACTTTCGATTATCATTATCGATTATCATGTATCATTATCATTAATATTATCATTATCATTATCATCTATCAATTATCATTATATTTAATTATTATTATTATATATTATTATTATAATTAATTTATTATTATTTCTATTATTAATTATTTATTATTATTCAATTATCGATTATCAATTTATTTATATTATTATTATTAATTATTGAAATTATTATTATTAATTATTTATTATTCGATTATTATTATTATTATTATTATTATTATTATTGATTTATATTATTATTTTAATGTATTGATTATTTATATTAAAATTAATTATTTCTATGATTATAAATTTATATTATTATTAATTATGTTATTATTTATTATTATTGATTATTACTTATTTTCATTATTATTAATTATTGATTATTATTATTGCATTATTATTATTATATTATGATATTGGATTCCGACATCAAGCTTTCCATGTCTTAAGCAACAATTGCTATTGATTAACACTCAAAATTTCAGCACAACCCGATGAAAATACAACTAGATAGTGAACAATCAAAGGTAAGAAATACATAAACAGAAATGAATGAATGGATCTTTTCAATTCACATAAGTGTGAACAATGGCATCGAAAGAAAAATTCAAATCTCTGTTCGTAAATATAGAAAATAAATTCTACGGAGAGATCATTGCCTATTAAATAACGCATAAAAACAGCGTGCTAAAGTAATTCAAAACCGTGGCTAACCTAGCTTTGCTATAACCATCAACCAAAACATAAACTCTACCGAATCTATTAAGAAACTAAAATTATAGACATCTTTCTCACATAAACATATGATAAACAATTAAAAGGCAGTTCTTAAGAAAAAAGCAAAGAGAAAAAAACAACTACTCTACAAATTCCAGGGAATTGCAACAAAGACTCGAAGGCCCCTTGGGGTTTAATCAATAAATTGAATCAACAATAAATAAAATAAAAAACTCAATCACATTGTATAAAAGAACTGAATTTAAACAATCATTTAACAACCAACCAAAATAAGTTCGCAGACGGACTAAACGAATACTTCGTAAAGGTCGGTAAGCAAATCTTGAGAGACACCCTAGTCAAACATCATATGATACTTTTCTCCCAGACTACGAGTCTCATTTTCCTTTATCATCCCCTCACCGTCCCCCGGAGTAAAAAAAGGTAACGCCGGATTATAAAAACAAAAATCTTAGTGTTCATTCTCTCTCCAATGCACATCCTGTCAAAAAATCTTCAGCCGACGACATAATAGCCACTCACTTTAAAACACTTGTTCAACTAATCATTTTTGACTGGAATTTTCCCAAATATTATTCAATGACATGCAAAGTTGATACACCTTAACTAAAAGAAAAAAGGAAAGAAACATTTGGGCGCCTAGCAAAAATTTACAGACCAATAGCTATCACCACTACGATTATAAATAGTTTGAGAATAGGTAGTTCTTCAATCAGTTAACAGAGCATATTTTTATAATCAAAACAATATTCCCTTAATGAATCACAAATTGGTATTTAGAAAAGGACGTGTCAATGCTGAGTCGGCTCATCAAATGCTTAGACCGAAAAACGCTTACAGATGAATAGTATGTAAAATAAAGACCCTCCACCTGATATTATTATTTAGTATTTTCATCAAATACTTTTGACATGATGATCATGACATACTATACTAAGTAAATATGAATAAAATGGGCTTTGAAGGCCAAACCTACAATGGTTTAAAAGCTACTTAAAGAGAGATGAACAATATGTAAAACTAAAGAAATCAATTCAGCGCCACACTTCAATACCAGTCAATAACACGCCGTACGCCAGGCGTCAATTCTTAGGATCCGCTTTTTATTAACTCTATAAGACAAATATCCTGAATTAAAGTCTACATGGCTTTTTCAGTTCTTTTTTGCTGCACGATACCTCCATTTAATGACAAATTGGACAAAGAATCGCCCATCTCATCTCCCGTAAAGCAAACAGACATCGGCATTAACAACAAGAATACTGTATATGGATGATGCAATATAGCACTTAGAATTTAAATAAAACATCTTACATAGTTTTTAGCAACAAACCAATTTAACGCATTAAAATACTTAAATTACTAATGTAGAACTGAATAGGGCTCCGCAAATGCTAAAATTAACTTGATAACAAACGATGAAACTGGACCAATTTAAAGAACTATATAACAACCTAGTTACAAGGACTGTCGATATTTAAACAATTAATGTTAATAAAATTAGAGAGAAGAGTTGTACCTTCTTTTAATTCTTAAGGAAATTATACTAATTTTCACGTAATTACAAGGCCTACATCCCTCGCGTACTTTACTGTCTCCTTATCTAGTACGGTACCACAAGTAACTTTAGATATACTTCCTGTAATTGTAACGCCCAGAAGATTTATTGCGCCACTCATTAGCATACAGTAAGACTTTTTACAGCTTAGCACAACCATGTAAATTCAAAAACCGTAAAGAGGATTGCAGTTTAACAGAACTTGTTTAAATTATATCACTCCAGAAAGGAGAACAATAAAATTATCCATAACAATGCTGCTGAGCTTCTTGCTAAGCACAGTAAATTTCTTCAAATCCAAGCAAGCCGTAGCAAAATCATAATAAACCTGAGTGAAAATTAATTATTACCTACTCTGTAGAATTCTAAAAAAAGCAACTCAATTAGCGGTCCAGCTACAACAAGCAGCTAACTTGTTTCAACTCATTTGCCACAGATCATCTAAAACCGAAAAACGTCTATTCCTCTTTTTACTAAAAATTAATATTAACTATTATCTTAAATAAATGATGAATTAAATATAACTAACCCGGGAATTTGAAGCCTACAAAATATTATACTCCATTATATTATATTATTATTGATATTATTATTATTATTATCATTATCTATTTATTAAATTATTAGTGTGAGTTATTTATTATTATGTTTTATTTATTAAATTATTATTCATTATTCACTTATATTATTATTATATTGATTATTATTTTTGTAGTTATTATTATTATTATTATTGTATTATTATAATTATATATTATTATTATATATTAATTATTTATTATTATTATTATTTATATTTTTTATTAATTGATTTATTATTATTATTATATGATTATATTATTATTATTATTATTATTTTATTATTATTATTATATTGAGATATTGATATTTTATTATTAATTATTCATTATTATATTAGTATTATATATTATTATTATTATTATTATTTCACTGTATTGACTATATTTATTGAGGGGGGTTCATATAATATTATTATATTAATTATATTATTAATTATTATTATTATTATTATTAAATATTATAATTATTATTTTAATATATTATTATTATGATTATTATACTTATTGATTGATTATTATTTCTATTGTTTAAACATGGATTGTAGCCTATATAATGAATTTATATTGAAATTTGATTGTAATATTTTAGCTCCAATGTTAGAATTGTAAATAAATTGGATTGTGATATCTTAAGTGAAGTAATTGTTGTATTTTGTCCGTAGTTGTTTTTATTATTCATTATCTATTATTATGTATTATTAATATTATTATATTATTATTATTGATTATTATATTCATTATTTATTATTATTATTATTATTATTTACAATTATTATTAATAATAATTATTAATTTTATTATCCATTGAGTACATTTATTCCTATTTCAATATTATGATTGTGTATCAATACTAATTTACGTGTAGTTATTTCATTCGTTGTATATTAATTATCTATTATTATTATTATATATTATTATTATTGTATAATAATTATTTATGATTGACATGCACACTCATTGTATATCGGATTACGTATTTTTACATAATTGAATCATTGATTATATTATAATAATTAATGAATTAAATAATTATTCTTATTATTATTATAGTAATTAAGATTTTTATTATTATTTTTTATTATAATGTATTATTATTATTATTAATTATACTATTATTATTATTATTTATTATTTATTATCAGATTATTACTTATTTATATTATTTATTATTATATTCATTGACTTTAGTGTTAGATTAATTGATTAATTGATTATTATTAATGTAATTATTAATTTGTTAATTAGTAATCATTATTAATTATTGATATGTTTTATTATGATTATTGATTATCGGTACTATTATCACTAGAATTATGATAGTTCAACAATAATGATAAATAAACTTGTCCCTGTTAATAGTATATATTGAATTATTGTAATTATTATTAAGCTGATTCTTATGATTTTGTCTAATTGGATTAGTAATTCTAGTTGTATTAATAGTCGTGTTGGGAGTTACATTAAGCTCAATCCTTAATACCAATTAATCCTACCAGTACCAAGATTTACATTATTTTAAAGGGCTCTAGGAACACAACTTGAAGTGCCTGGCAATTGAGTAGCACGCCCTATCAGGAAATTGTATCCATAAGTTTGTATTTATTAACACTACTAAATATTGCTTAATAATGTTAAATCTGAAGAATTTATGATTTTTATTTCATGCAGTAAAATTATTTCAATTATCATTATTATTTATTATTATTATTATTATTATTATTATTATTATTATTATTATTATTATTATTATTATTATTATTATTATTATTATTATTATTATTTTTAATATTATTAATATATATATTATTATTATATATACTTATTATTATTCATTATTATTTATTATTATTATTTATTATATTATATATTATTATATTATTATTATTATTATTATTATTATTATTATTATTCATATTTCGCAGTATGCGTAACATATTTTTTATGAAAATTAAAAGTTGTGCTGTGTAAGAAATATCAGATTTCACACAAAGCTATATTGAAATACGACTCTTGAATTACGACTACCTTTTTTATCCTTTTAAATAAATTGCAGAAAAGAAAAAAAAACAAATATACATTAGATCCAATCTCGCAAATGTTTAGTAACTGCTGAGGCAGATGAACTGCCATTTTGCAAAAGGGACAATTTCTTGGGCAAACTTCTTTAATAACTTTTAACATGCATTTTGTTACAAGCTCTCCATTCACAAATGGCTTCCACTTTTCGCTTTTATATTTAGTGACCTGAAAACTGGCTCGTAAATATGTTTGTTTCTTTGGTTTTATTGCTGAAAAAACTTTGTTTTGTGATGAAACGGACAAAATCAAGACATTTTATTTTGCTTGACCATGCATTTTTTAGCATCGAAAAACAAACCTTATTCTTTGTTTCATAGCGACATTTGAAATTAAACTCTTTACTAGTATTTATTTATTTTTTAATATATAAGATATGTTATTTGATTATAAAAATACCTTTAAATATTATTGAGGACCAAAGTGTTTCTATTTACGTGACGTTTTGTAGGTTTCATTCAATGTTCAAAATATACATTTATTAATTCATTTAAAAATAATTACAATATATCTTTACAATAATTGCATGTTAACATAAACTATATATATTTGCGAAGTTGTGCTTTTTCCAAATAAGGTAAGTAAAAAGAGCGGCATTGATTAACATTTTTGTAATTTTACTTTATCCTCACAAAGATTGCTACAAGTTGAAAGCAGATTCAACTTGCAGCAATCTTTGGTTTTAGCTGAAAGGGAGGAAGAAATTACGGCCATGCACAGATATGTTGTTGTAAAAGAGAGGAGCACATTAATAGCCTTCAGTTAAGATTCTATATTCTTCTTTGAAATTGTAAAAAAAAAAAAAACTTGGTAAACGGTAGTTTCTTAAAGGTTAGTTGCAACATGGCATCTAAAACCATGTCGACGGACTTTTAGTATAACCTGTTACATAAAAATTCATTAATCGATTTTGCACTTTAAATAGATGTTTTACCCATATATACATAATTTGGCAACATTATCCATTGGTCATTTGGAAAGCATTAGTTCTCTGAGTTATGAAGATCTTCCAAACTTTTTCTTTTTAAAATTTGTCCAATATATTGGACAAGGTAATCAATATATTGGACAAGGTGAACGAAGGGGTTAGCAAAATGAATTAAATGGAGGATTATGTTATAAACAATTGAATTTCATATTTAATTATCCAATAAAAACAAATCGCATTTGGCGATATCACCAATGACCTCACCAGAAAAGTCTTTTAAATATTATTTTGAAAAGTAGCTAAGCCGGAGCTTCAGAGGACCTCGTAGAGTTAACTCACTGATCAGTGTGAGAAACATTACTTTAAATAATGAATACCTTTAATATATATATTATATATATATTATTATATATATATATATATATATATTATATATATATATATATATATATATATATATATATATATTATAATATATATAATATATATATATATATATATTATATATATATTGTTATGCTACAGGATTCGGTTACTTTTATTTATTTATTTATTTTTTACTAGATCGTTAGGAAATAATGCGTTTACTATATTATTTATTATAAATTAAATTTGCTTTTAAATACGCTGCAAATGAAATAATAGGCCTCCAAATTTCATATTTATACCATTTGTCTACGGACGTGATTATGAATTATGGTGAATTTTGGCAACCCCAGCCGATTTTCATGAAACTTATATGAAATGTTTAAACTGATCTCTAAAGAAAGAAAACCTTTACAAAAAATCGAAAAATCAGACTGAAAAAAGTTATAAAGTCTCAAAATTTT
>JABUQX010098388.1:20000-24268 GCA_015478945.1 Trachelipus rathkii
AAAATTTGTAATGTAAGAAATAAAAAACACAGAGTTTCTGGATATATAACATTTTAATTTTAATAAATTGTAGAAATTTTATTAAACCTTTTATATATACGACGTTTTTAAGGGAAGTAAAATCGCTTTTTTTTTCATTTTAAAGCATTTATTACATAATCAGAAACTATAAAATCACATACAAATTTTTAGCATCAAATATTTTTACAAGTTTATTAAAACATACTTATTTAAAAACATATAATGAATAAATACAATAGACTCACATAAATTGGAATATAAGGGTTGAACAGGTTAAGACATAGTTTTTACACAGCTAAATTATTAATATTTTAAAAAAGGTAATATAATGATTATTCAATATAAATTTAAGTTCAAAGAATCAATTATGTGAACAGTAATCGTTTTTTGTCTTAAACGGATCCAATGTCCTGTTGAGGTGATGTGACGAGGCAATGTATTGAATATGAGGACCAATGTAATCCTTCTCCAATTTTACGAGTTTATTTGTTAAATAGCACAGCTAAAAGGAGGTTTCATTTTTAACACCGATTTTTATTTCCGCTTTCCTTCATCTTAATAATTCAAAAGTAGTTGCGTATCTGTAATTTCAATGAGTTTGAGGAATGCTAAGATAGACGACCTTACAGTGATGGGTGATTGTAAACTTGATCAAAAGAGAGACTTAGTCCTAGGGTACCCTTTCTGCAAAATGTTTAATTTGATGGCGTTACAAGCTGAAGGTCTGAGTAAGATACTAGGCCGTAAAATAAATTACTATTATTTGCGATTCTTAAGATTTAAAAACCCTGTCCGCTATCATTACATGATACAGTATTTGGCATAGGTCGTAAAAAGGTCGGTACATGAGAGATAGGTCTCGTTTGTATACATTTCATAATCAGTCGTGAGGCAGTCCATTCCATGTAAAACTGATACCTCTAAGGCGAAAGGTGTGAAATTTATGGGTGACTTTTTATAATTCCGGAGTAGGTTTCATGTTATCCCACATTCACTATTATTATTTCTGTGGTAATTTCCGTTCAATGTGGGAATATTGAATAATCGATAAATCTTGAGTGAAATAATATCTTGTTTTCACTCTCTTTAATAGGGTACTTTGCTGTAGTATTCAAAGCGAATTTTCCATTCCAAATGACGCTGTGGGTGATAATTTCCACTTTTCTAACATAGAGGATACAGCCTCAAAGTTTGAAAACAGGTTCTGGACATATAGCTGTAACCAGAGAGTTTACTTTTTATTTTAAGAGAAAATTTTGGGATTTGACCGTGATAAAATGATTCTAGTATCTACAGATGGTAGATGAGTCTTTTCTTGGAGAAGAATGCATTTAATCGACCGTAAAATTCATAAGTATTATTTATGAATTTAGCTGCTTTATCTATATGTGCAGTTTCATCTTTGAAACTGTAAAAACCACATGATTTGAGATGAGATTGTTTTTAGCATCGTCTGAATAATTTAACAAATGTTATAATAATAAGCTTTATAAGGATAATTAGCCGCTGATGCACCTAGTGACAGTTCCGTTAAGATAGATTAAACTGGGAGAAACCATGTTAACAGCGAAATTTGAATTCTGTATATTATATATGGTCATCACCCGTAGGAAGATCTGTCCATAGTTTTGTCACTCGTTTTTTACTATAAAACACAATTAAGAGGGTCTAGGTATTGATCGAAGTACTGGAATATTGACTACTAGAGAACATTGTATTCGTAAAGGAGATGGCAGAGGACATATCAGATAAAGGTTGGACTCGTTAAGGCGAAGTCGATGAAGCCAACATTTAGTTGAGATTGAATTCACTCCTACAGCAATCAGACTAGAAGGATGAAAGGAAATGCATCTATTGCATGTGCGAGTCTGGCGTATAAATAGAACCATTCTTTCATGTAAACCTTACTTATATACACACTTCGTATAAAAGTTATCAGTTAGTAATTAATAGCAATACATCAATACAATTTTTTCTTTAGAGGTTTTTGCTAGTCTTTTTTCTTTATGAATCTTCTTTGTTCCTGCTTGTCCTGACATTTTTACCTCTTATTTTTAGCTTACATATCCCACATCTCAATCTTGAAACATCGCTATACGTTTTTTAATGCTGTAGAGGATTATTTTCCTGCCAATAATCTTGAATGAACGTTGCCAAACCTGTTTCCTTTTATGCTTTTACCTATATATTCCCGCCTTTTCCTGAGTAAAGGGCCTTGCACTTCTCATAGCTTGGCAAAGAAATCCCCACAAGGCCATACACTCCTGCATTTTGTTCCCTGAATACCCTTTCTTCGTCCATTATTACAGGAGTATCTTTCTTAATACTATCTTTACAACTGTGAGCAGTATGTTAATGAATGAAAAATTATACTCTGACTTTACACCTCTTATATATTCCATTATGCTGTAAATTAACTGCATCTGTTTTCTTTCTAATAAGAACTTTGCAATAAACAATGCACGTGTGTTAAAGGAAAGAATTTCCTTCTAACAATTCTTTATATTGCACGGTACGAGCAAAATTTGATACTATTCAGAGGTAGTCTGAAATTAGGGATGTTTATATACTTTACTCTCTTTGGAAAATTATACTACTCTTAATACGGAGCTTTTTAGCGGTATTACCTACATATTGAGTACTACTCAATTATGTTTGTATATACATAAGCCATTCCTGGATGATTGAGCATCTCGGATGGGGGTCATGGTTTATAATCAAAGTACTCGATCTGCTTCAATCCTTTTTGTCATGTGGATCCATGCGGTTATTCTCCAAGATTAGTTAACGTCTTACATAGTAGGATATCATGGTAATATCCAATCAGATCAGTTTAACGAATATGTTTACGTGCCATGGTGATCGTTTCGAGAAAAACATGTCACGCGTCTTTGTAGGTTTACTTTACTTTTGAACTTAAAGATATTATTACTTTATCTTCATATAGGTACGCATTTCAGTTTTGTATACCAGATCCTTACACATATATCATATCAAAGAGACGTTTTAAATTGACTAAAATAGCAGACCGATTTAATAAGACGTCGCAGACAATTCTTAATGCAGTATTTTTTGTAGCAAATGTGGTCGTATTTCCAGCTTTTTTGGCAATTGTAGTTTTTTCCAGAAAACGAGTACTTCCGTTGTACTATAGTTTCAACACATTCATAAACACTTCTGATAACGGTCATCCAGAATAGTTTCGTGAGGTAAATTTTTATGTCCGTTATTTAATATCATTTTCAACATAATCTACTTCGTATGCTCTCTTCAAGTTGTATGGATTCATTAGCAACAGTTGTAAAATCCGAGAGTTTTTTATCAGGATGTAAATCCAAGGAGGCTGAAGAAGGCAGAGTTATATAAAAGTGATCTACACTCTCCATGATTATAATGACAACTGATTAATGATTCTTAACTTCACTTGCTTTTATATAAGTATTAAACTTGGCAGGATATTCCCTCCATTTCACAAGTACTGCTTATTTTTTCCTTTACTTCTCGTAGCTTTTTTACAATTTTAATATTTCATGAGTTACAGGATTGAACTTACTTTTTGTATTTCCTGTTTATAAATCGTATTTTTTTATTTTTTTCACATTTAAATCTTCCAGATAATATAATATTTAACTATCAGATGAATCGGCTAGGATATTGTGGACACTTAAAAACTTCCGTAGATCACCGGATTCATATCTTTTCTAAACTTTCTTCTGATTGAGATCTTTGACATAATCGTTTTACCTATTCTGTTTCTTTTATTTTGTTTTCTTTTTATGCTATACTGGCCATACGTCTCTAAGTTTTGTTTTTTTTTGACGGCATAATCTCTAAAGGATTTGACTTTATAGTGGAGGTGTTTCTGTAATGGTAGACTGTTTTATAGAATAAGCCGATGCCAGGTATATCAATTATATTTAAGAAGTATTCATTTTAGTAATATCTAGATGCAATGCGTTTCTTTAATGTACCGATTGGACTCTTTCACTATTGCCGCTTTGGTTTAGAATGTATTGTAAAGCTTATACTATCATGCATTCCTGCACTCTCGCCCTGTAATTCCATTCCTGATCTGTCCAAAATGATTGGGTGTTTCCTTCATTCCTTTAATTTCGTATCGCATCGGTAATGTAGCCGTGATCTTTTATTTTTATTGGCCTCAAGAGACAAGTATTTAGAGTATACGTCAATTGTATAAAGTATATATTGAAACCTTCATTATGAGAGTGGTTTAATCATTTACCGAT
>JABUQX010098389.1:0-15000 GCA_015478945.1 Trachelipus rathkii
TATTAATATATATCTATGTTATTATTAATCTATATATGAATTTATTTATATACTGATATGAGTAATAATTTATCTATTAAATATAGTCTGTTGGATGTAATTTCTATATTATAGGTGATATCTTATTTAATTATCTATAATCACTAGTTCAATCTCGGGGTGTAACTCACGGGCTTACTGCATACCCGGCGCTCCACTTTATTATTAACTTTTGTATATTTTGCTTGAAAAACTCTTGGATTCAAAGCACTCTGGAAAACTTTTTGAGCTCTTAGTGATATACTAATGATATCTCCTTCTTGGGTATGGGTCTTGTGGACAGTAAGATAAACTGATTTTTTTGGGGACTCAAGATATAGGTAATCGTAAAGATGTAACTTCAGTTTTCATTGAGATTGAAGTGTGTGAGTGGCAAACGACTACTTACTTCATGTAAGCTATTCATAAATCTGCATAGTATTTAAATGTCTATGATATTCAATCTCGGATATCATCTCTATTGGATTTCTGGGTATCTGTAATAGTAGTTTATTCTATACAGTTCGCTATCTCTTCTAGGATTACAAGAATTTCGATAGGACAATGGAAGAAGTTGACTGGTCTCATAACTGACTAGGTCTAATATACTAACCGTAAAAAAGTCCTACACCAGGGAGATTAGTGGTTAGTAGCATGTATTATAGATATTAATTATATATATATATTATCTAATCTATTATATATATATAGTATATATTGATTTATTATATATCTATATATATATATGGCTATAGGGTGGTAGTTAGTGTGGTATTGTATTATTAGATATATAGGTACGGTAGTTATTGTTGATTTATGGTATATGGTGAGTGGTTAGGGTTGGGTCCTTTGGTATGTTATAGTATACCTAGTCTGTTTTATTTAGCTTATTGCATCAGTTTTACTATTCGTATGTTTATGCCGGCATAGGGTTAAGCGCTTTTGCTAGTTTATTATTTACTAAATCTAAATTTTTTATATGGTGCGTTTTTTTATCATATCTGTGCTCGTTAGTGTTATATATTATATAGAGTTTTAGGGCATTTTATAGATGTTTGTGACTGATTTTACATTATGTCACTACATTTTGTAGTATCTATATTACTTGATTAGTTAAGCATAATTGGTTTCTACCTTGGTTTCTTTTTTATATATCTTTGATAATTATATTATATGTATATATATATATATATTATATAACTTAGATATATTAGTAATATACTTACTATAATTTCTCTTATTTATATATATATATTATATATATATTACTTATTATTTTAATTTATTATATTTTATGATTATATACATTTATATATTGTATTGTATATATGATAGTGTATCTATAATGTTGATAGTGGTGCTAATATTAATAGTAAATTTAAATGTCCGTTTATGTAATAATATAATTATATAATTATCTATACATAAATATCGGCAGTGGCTCGAGCTTTCGTCAATATTAATGGGCCTCCTTTCACGGGGCTGGAGCCCCTATCCAATTAATATAAGTGTCCAAGGCCTGATAGGATCGTTGACTGTAATATATATATAGACATTTTTGTTTCTCACAAAGTAATAAAGTAAATTTCTTTTTTTTATCATACTCAGATTCAATATAACTCTTAATAAATAATAGCTAGTTAATATGCTATAAGGAGTTATAGTCAATGAAAAATAATGAAATATAGAAATTAGGGTTGAGCAAATTTTTAATAAGCATAGTATGCTCGTCCGTTAATCGCAAATTGAATTCGTGTATGCTATTTATTGATATTTTTTTTTTTTCCTAATATATTCTAATAAATATAATGAACTGTGGGTGCCGCTTACTTTCTTTACAGCCAGAAAAATATGTAACCCATATAACTTATTAGGGTTTTTCTAAAAATTAAGAACTAAAATGGCATTCTAACAAAAGATTGCCAATAACATTCCTTCTATAATCATATTTTGGCATGTTAATGCTCCTATAGACTTTGGCTTTCTTTGTGAATACATAATTTTATTTTAATAGGCTAAACTTGGAGATTAATATGTCTTCTATATAACAATTGTCATATTATCTCCACATGGATATTTTTGATTAATCGGGATACTGTTGCATCAGTTTGTTCCTCTGTGATGTCTTCTGTACATATGATTATTCATCTATCATCTTAATATATATATATTATTTATTATATTCTAATTATACTTATATATTATTAATATCTATCTATATCTTAACTTTATATATCTATATATTATTTAATATATATCTTATTTATGTATTACACTCTCTTTCTACCTCTAATATATTTATTAAATATCTATATTTTATTATATCTTAATCTATCTATATCTATCTATCTTAATTATATAATATAGTCTCTATTCATTCTAATATTTTAAAATTTTATACTCTTTTTTTTTATCAAAAAATCAAAATAATAATCAATGCTCTTATTTTTTATTCTCATTCTTTTCTCTTCTGATACGATGGGATTGTTCTTTTTTTTTTTTTTTTTATTTATGTTATCTCATTAAGTTTCATACAAAAATATTAATTATTTTGTATTAATCTTTTGGATACTAAATATATTTATCTAATAGTAAAATAACTGTTTTATTATAAATTTTACCTGAATTGCCTGAATTGAATGATGATGGTGGAACTTTGTGATTGTTAATGTATTGCTAAATGTGAGTCATCCCTCCTCATATATATGCATTGTTTTAATATATACTGCGTGTATTAGTAGCGATTTTCCATAAACCCACAAATAAATAAATCTGATTGACAAAGAATTCTTTTATATGTTAGGCATATTACTTAATTTTAACTATTAACCATCCATTTATTCTAATCTTAATTCATATAATCTATATTTTTCCTTGCAGTATCATAATATAATACATAATATATCTGACCTTAATTTTATATTTATTTGCTAGACGTATAACGTCCATTCGAGCACCTATTAGTTTACACGATGCCGTCCATACTCTCTGTCTCATATCGGTTGTATTGATTCATAACACATTCATAAAATATTGAATGCTGAAATGCTTTAAATCGATATATATAGAAACATTAAATATGAAAGAAATCTGTCGGGCCTTTGAAATATTTTTAATATAAACAATGTAATGATTTATTTGAGATGTATTATTCAATGTATTGAGATTTATTTCATATCTATATGTATTTTTCATTATTTGGAATTTTTAATTTTCAAAATCTTAAAAATTATAAAAACTAGCGGCAGAATTTGCTGCAGAAAAATAAGCAAGCAATTAAATCAATGTTAATACTTGAACATAAAAAGGATATCTTTCATCAATGCTCTGGCTTGTCAGTAAGATTTGGTTTGATTCTCATTGTATGCATAATATCCGTTTCCATCTCACACAATATTGCTGAGATTAATCTAAATATCTCTAATGTTGTAATTGTAGATTTGAAATTGTTATTTAATACTTTACTTGTATAAGTGTTTAAGATACTAGTGAATATCTAACATTAAATTCTAATATTTGTTTCCATTTACAATATTTATTTTTTTTTTTGGAGTTGAGGTTATTGGTTTCATTATAGTGTGGGATGGTGGTTTACTATCTTCTCTCACCTAAGCGCTACTTTAATATATAAATCTTAATTACGGTGATAATACATATATATATATTACTTATATATCTATATCTATAAATATTACTATATATATATATTTTATCATATTATATTATATGAAGAGGTCTTATTTTTTTCAAGTAAGATAACATTTATTATTATTCTATGATCCTAGCGGTAAACTGTATTATAGTCCTTCGTTTGTATATCTATCTATTAAGTGGTTTTTTCACTTTTCCGGTATTTATTTTAGTATTTCTTCTTTCATCCACATAAGTATAATAAGTATAATATATAGGTTAATACTAATAGTGCGATATTATCTATGGATAACCTAATAATAAATTAATGATTGTTTTATCTCAAATAGTATAATTATATATGAGTAAGTATATTTGATTATATATTATATTATATTTAGTTAATTAGTAATTAATATAATATTTAGTATATAATAATTATATATATGATATTAATATAATATTTAAATATATATTATATTATTAAGTATATATTATTAATATTATATATTTACATAATATATATATATATATATATTATAATTTAATTTTTATTATATATTAATATAATTATATATATATATTATATTATATAATATTTATTATATATATATATTATTAATTAATAATATTTAATACTCTAATAAGTAATTACCTATAATATACCATAAGGGTTATAAACTCCGCTGAGTTAGCTAAGGATATAGTTACTCGTGTCTCTAGGCCCTAATAGGTGGAACGACAAGGGTATATATATATGTGGGACTATAATTTTCCTCACACTCCGGTGAGATAGGGTCCCTTTCATTACTCGGATAACTATCCTCACTCCTATTATATGGTAATTTTATGGTGTGTCCGCGGTGGAGTTGATCAATAATACCGTATATATATAACCTCATCATATATTCCCCTAGCTAGGTATTGTAGATAAAGTCGTCGCACCTCATAAAATTCTCTTCTAGGTTTCCCTACGTTATCTTGCTCGAGCCCCCTTAATTTTGTGAAATAATAACATTTTACTAGTATATATATTATATAATATAAATAATTATAATATATATATAATATATATATTTTAATCATTTATTATTTATATTATATTATTTTTATATAATTATTAATATAATAATATATATATTATTATAATTATAATATATATTGATATAGGTATATATATATAATAAAACCAACCTAAACTAACAAATCCTAATAATAGGAAATAATTATTTTATATAATGTTACTAAGTGACCCAGTACTATTTTATTTTGGTTAACGAATTGTTACAATCTTAATATATATAATCATAAATAAAAAGGTTACTGTATATATAATATTTAAATTATCTTCGGGTTATGTAAATGTCTTCAATTAATTGGCGGTTAAGTTGCAGCATTTCCTACCTTTATTAACAGCTATGTATTCCTGTAAAAACATAGAATCAAATTTAAACAGCTTTATAACAGCATTGAGCCCGATTTACATATATTTTTAACACCTATTAACTAACAGCTTAGAAGTAATTTACCTGCCGAATAAATTTTTTTTTTTTTCTGTCATAGGTACGTCACTAGAATTAGATCCATTTTCTTCTTGGATATAGTAATAAGGGCATATATTATAAGCTTCTTCCTCTTACCTAGGTCTGGGACTTTTCTCACACTCATGATAGAACAAACCCAGATCAAGCGCATTTATCTTGTCCGTTAATATAGAGGTTTGGCCGTACCGTGCATTTTGGTGATTAACCATCTCTAGGTAAGGGTGCACTTTTTGACCAATCTCTCAAGACAGAATAAATAGATCTTCTCCAATGTAAGGCTTCAAACTCGTTTTCCTAGAGCTCTCAGAGGATCTGTGACTTCTAGCGATATGGAAGAAGCCATCGAACTTCAAAATGATAGTAATTTCAAAGAAAAGAAGAAGGACATAGGGTTTGTTATAGCTACTGGATACTATAGCCTAAATATAATTAGTCGTAGCGAGAGAATCTTCCTATTGTTTTTGACCGCGAGCGAATAACTTTACAATCATTGACACTTCTAAATAGCTTGAGGTAGTTTTTATAAAAATATGCTTATTATTCTAATTAACATAAATATAATTACTAATAATATATATTAATAATAATAAGTAAAGTAAATGAAATTGTAATTATTAAAATAGTGAGTTTAGACTGTTATGTAATTAGTTGAACGAAATAACTGATGTTAATAGGTTTTTGGGTTATTTTAAAGGCAATAGTGGTCAAAGTTGCCAAATTGTAAGAATATATTTTAAAGTATTATTTGTTTATTATAAGGATGCACTCTAAGGAATATTCATGCAACTAGTCTATTTATCGCTCAAATGTCATTCGAGAATAGTCAGGTAGATTCATCTATCTTATAATTCAGGTACCTCTACATAATAAGTATATATTAAGCGGGTGACGACACGGGTATATGGTGATTATCATTTGGCTTCGAGCCCTCTTAATAATAAATAATTAAATATATTAGATTTCTTTTTTCTATATATTTTGGTATATCATAATTTTGTTATCCAGTACATACACACAAAAGAAGTAGTGTTCATGAGCTTGATAAGGACGTCGGAAAGAAAAAGACAGGCTGTGTAGTAAGCTTCTAGCGATACCTTGATAAATTGGGGTGCAGTAGTTAAGGACGCTCATATACGTAGAGCACTGGCAGGTCTCGCAACGATGTAGCAGCAGATTTCGGGTAGGTGCGGAGATCTTCGAAGATCGAAATGCACCTAAGCTTCATGGGGCCATTCTTTTTTGATGGTAACTTCCTTTTAAAGGAGTTTTTGGCCTAGGGGCGTAGTGGACTCTTAAAAATGAGTGATCGTTATACAAGGTAATGTAGTCTAGGGTATTATTTACTTGGCAGGTTGGGGCCACCAAATTATACCCTATCTAATACAAATATTCACCTACTCGCCTTTACTAGTCCGTTATTACACTCCGTTGTATCTTCTCTAGCCTCTTACACCATAAATTCAAGTATTTCCTCTCTTCAACATTTCGTTTACTGACAAAGTAATTATATTTCTTTTTCTTTCGGGTTGAAAAGCGGTCGGTTCCGCAATCACTCAGCCACTTACTTGCTTTTACAATATACCGACTATCATATCATTACTGTTTACTCATGATAAAACCATCCTCTAAATACTTTGCATTTATTTCTATATCATTAATTGCACTTTCTTCATATTTCTCTATCTCTTCTTTCATCTCTAATACGTCATGTATATGTTAAATATATTACCTCATAAAATTTTTAGTTTTTATTGATTTAAAAATAAAATCAAGAATTATAAGAATTTAAAGAACTGCAATAATGCAACCTCGTTGTCGACATATATGGCATACTATTTGTTTGTTGTGTCGTGGTTGTTGTGTTGTAGAATACTTCGCTTCATATTTCTTATAGTCACTTAATGGAGCTAAACAAAACCCTAGTAGTTGTCACAATACATAATATGTTTCCCATTAGATAAAAGCAGGTAACAAACATACGTCTTCAGATACGAGGTCAGCGTCATATACGGCACAGCACGCTTAATTGACTAATAATGAATTAAGTATGATGGTTGACATAAAAAAACTGATTATAATTTCTAAAATTTTAATTAAGCTCTCACTTCCTAGTCTTATTTATTAATTAACTCTTGATCTTACTTGTACTTATTAATTGAAAAGGAAATTGAATTTTCGTCATTATTGATAGACTTCATATACTGTGTAATATATATTATATAAAATTTTCACTTCATGAACGTTAGTTTCGATCCTTCTTTTGAAGTCCTTTTAGTCATAATATATCAGCTCTCACATGTAGTGTAGCTGTTTTATTCATTTAATTTTACTCTATAACTATATATATACTTACATTCTTTTATTGCTTTATACTCAGTTGTATTTCTTGGTACTCAAAAATTACAAACTAGCAAAAATTCTTTCGATATCTGTTCATACGTTTCGCTGAAGACATTCTCTCTTCAGTAATTGAGACTCAAAAATTAGAACGAGAGTTGTCATCCGAAGAAAATGAAATATAATGGTACTAGAGTGGAAGAATTCATTTTGCTTTTACAATTACTGTTTTATTCACCTAGTTTGTGATATAACTTTTTGTATCAAGCGCTTTCAGCTTGAAATTTCCGTGCATAGCACACAATGTGTCAGAGATACGTCTATGCAATAATCAGTATTCATATACCCGGAGAAAGTCCTATGCAATTGAAAACAAAGGAGCATACACACCTGGTCTTATCGGGTGTTAATACCTAAACCAATCAATTGAACAAACACATTTATTCTTAGCACACGCATGCTCGAGATCGTCATAATCTCATTCTGTGTATCTATCAGATTGTGAACAATTCATAAGTTCTCTATCTTTTTATATTTTTAGTGTTTTTATTTTTATATACATAAGAAAAATTAAAATAAAAGTTAAAAACTTGACTACATTTTAGTTGTTGAAATATTTAGAGAATCATAAGGTACATGAATAATTAATTAATTGTTTTGCAATAAAATTAAGATATTAATACCTAGTTATTATTTATTTTAATATAATACTTTCTATATTATTGTTTTTTTAATATAATTATATTAAACTAAATAACTAATTTATATGACTTAAAATAAAAGTTAATTCAAACTTTTTAACTAATTCACTCCTAAATTGATAGTATCTCAGTTGCCTTTATATTCTACTATAGATGTATATTAATACTAAATTATAATATATATATTTTCGTTCGGATTATTAATATTAAAGTAGGAGTAGTATATTGTTTGATTAATATACGTAATATATTGTGCTCATTTACGCTTATACATTAGGTATCATAGCTAGTAAGTAATATTAATTATGAGACTATGTAGCTCATAAATATATATTTGATATGTAATATTTATTATATTATTTATATATAATATTAGATATAGTATATTATATATATATATATATCTATATTAAGTTTAAATATAATTATATATATATATATATTTATATATATAATATATATATATATATTAATATATTATATATATATTATATTTGATATAATATAATATAGTGGGGGTATCCAGAATTGTTTTATTACGAGGGGGGGGCAAGTACAAAAATCGTTTCTTTATATATAGTATTATATATATTTATATATATATAGTTATATATATATATATTTATAATATAATTATATATTATATATATATTTAATATATATATATTAATATATATAGATATATTATTATATATTTATATTATATATTTATTATATATTATATAATATATATTAATTATATATTAATATATGTATTATAATATTATATTATATATATTATTTATATTATTTAATATTATATATATATATATAATATATGAACGTATCTGTTATACAAGTGTTTAAAAAGATGTAATATATATATTTATACTATATATATATATAATTTATATATTTTAGATAATATATCACTATATAAAGATTATTTAATTAGGTTATACCCTTTTATTGGTTTTATTTATTATATTTTCTAGTATAATAATATATTATATATATATATATTATAATATATATATGTATTATAGTGATATATATATAGTATGATATATATGTATATTTATACGTATATATAATATATATATATGATAATATAATTAATATATAGTATTATATATATGTATATAGTATGTATATATATATATAGGTATGTATATTATTTATTATATATATATAATATATATATAATTATATATATATGATATTATTATATATATATATATATAGTATATATATTATACTATAGTATTATTATATTATATATATATATATATATATATTAGGGCCCGTGTGGCTCGAATCGATTTTGGTTGCCATTAGGGTTTGTTCAGGCTATGAGGGTATTCAGTAATAATTAAATATAAAATTTTTCCGCATGAGGCGGGATAATCGGTTTTGACTCAAAATCGGAAATTGGTTGCAAAAATACCGCTATT
Organism: Trachelipus rathkii; assembly: GCA_015478945.1. Lineage (NCBI taxonomy): Eukaryota > Metazoa > Arthropoda > Malacostraca > Isopoda > Trachelipodidae > Trachelipus > Trachelipus rathkii. The sequence continues at coordinate 9,664 of JABUQX010098389.1, forward strand.
TTGCTTTAGTTCTGTTGCTAATTATGTTCTGAATTGTACAATGAATTAATTTATTTGAGGGAATAAATGGAGGAACTTGAACATGTTCGAAATGCTATTCTTATAGTTTGACTTGGCGATTTATATATTTCTTTTTTAGCTCTTAGGTTACGTATACATGAGTCAAATGATAACACGGAAGTCAGCATGTCCTGTTGTGTTTGGCCTCCTCTGGAGGTAATTTCCCAATAAACCATGTGAACTTCGCTAGCGTCTCCAGATTGGGGCAGGACATTTTTTCCTTAAGCAGATGAAGTATTATTTCCGCGATAGGATGTCATGTCCCATGTTATTGGTAAGGCTCTTGTTTGACGCTGTGGATTTGAGATGTTATTCCACCATATGCACTTAAAAACGTTAAAAGCAAGGCTGATGAGGCTGTGGTGAAGGCATATGAAGGGCGGCAAAGCATGGTGGTTAGTGGGAGAAAAGCAAGAGTTTTCTGGAGCAGTTTTGATGATTGTTTGACATTTGCTGCATGTAATGCAGGATCTGGCTTGCATGTAATGTGGCCAAGAACTGAATTCAGCTCAAGAAAGAGAAATTTTTAGTTGCCAAAAAGAATAGTGTTCGCAGAATGGGCAAATTGGAGAGTAGAGCAAACTGTAACTGAATGATGGAGCAGGAGTTCTGCAAAAAAATGCTTGTATGGATAGGAAGATAGAGTAGTGCTGAGAAGAAAGTATGAATGCGAGCAGAATGCGGCGTGCTGTCTGTAGATCACTGACTATCGCGCTATTGAAAGATTCAAGTCTTCATCACCTATGCTCATGGGGGGCCAGAAAGTATACAGTGAGCGATGATGTTCGTTTACTAGCTTGGTGTTTTCCTAGAACAGCATAAATGCTTATTGGCACTAGAGGCAGGGAGGTATGGAGTGTCCAACAGAGAAGCAAACAATAGCTATAGGTATAGCGGCACTAGTTGACTATGGTTTTGTCAGTGCAGAGATGACAAGACCAATGTTATAGATCGTAAGAAAATCTGGAGAGCAGGAAAAGTAAGAAAAGGCCTGACGAAAACAACACAGAAGAAGAATTGGGAATATTTGCAGTGTTTTTTTTGATGGCAGGAAACAGCACTGTGATTTAAGGAAAGAAAGGTCAGTAAGTGGTAGGCAGCAAGTTAAGGTAGAAGACACTATGTTGTGGTATGTGAACTGGACTACCTACTTGGGAAATTGCTGGTGGAAGAGGGACGGGTAGGGTTTGCAGATGGGGCTGATGGAGCAATTTCGGACAATGGGAATTGTTGCAGCATCATTGCAGCTGGAGCTGACAGCACACCTGTCAACACTGGACCTAAAGGTGGAGCAATTCATCTCTTAGAGCAGCAGCTAGATAGACCTCTACAGTGGTTCATTTGCAGTCTGCATTTGAAGGAACTCCCTCTGCGCCATCTGTGTAAAAATATCATAGGTTCCAGTGAAAGTCCCACTCAGTGGAAGGGACCTGTTGGCAAAGCTCTAACTACATGTGAGACCCTTCCACTTGTAATCTTCCAAACATCTCAAAAGATGACCCAGTACCTGATGTTTAAATAGACGGCATTGGTAGAGATTAGGGATACTACTACAGAATTGTAAGAGATATAAGAACTGGTGTTGTTACTGAGGATCTAATGCATGAAAAACTTGGAATTATGTCACTGGCAAGGTGGGTTACTATTGCTAGTAGAATTTGTCGCCTCTATATAGCAACAGCACAACCTACTGGAGAATTACAGTTATTGGCGAAGTTTGTTGTGGTTTGCTATTTATCAACGTGGTTTCGAATAAAATGCAGACCCAGATGCACTGATGATCCAAAGCATTTGCTGCAACAGATCAAAATCCAAAGACAGCTGTCACCAGACATTGCCAGAATAACATTGCCTGTCATCAAAAAACCGATTACTAGGCTCAAGAAAATATGCTACTGGCAGTGTTAGCAGACGATGATGGAAGAAAATAGAAAGGATGCTATCGATACAATTAATGCAATACGGCAACAACCAGGTCCAAGTCAACATTATATCAGAGAATTTCGTCCACCGCATATCGCTGACAGCTGTCAAACACTGAAATACCTACTGCCTCCTATAGATCAGTGCAGGTTCGAGCCATCTATGACACGAAAACTGTCTGATGATTAGCTTAAAAACTTTATGCAACATCCTTATCGTATCACCATAACGTGCCACTCACAAGGAGTGGAAAGATGTGTAAAACTGGTGACTGAAGCATTTGGCATGGTACGTGGAGTAGATGCAAGAGATGGATACAATCATGCAGTATTAAAATCAAGGCAATTTATGCCATTATACAAATTAAAACATGACTTTTCTGCACCAACATTAGACTAGTAGCGATAGAACACTATGCTTGTAATTTTTGTATTAACTATTGTTTGAAAATTTACTGTAAATGACTAGTAAGATATTTCATTTCATTAACAAATTTTCGTTAAATTTAAGGTAAACAAAGGAATGCTTCCGGGACAGATAGAACATTTTCGATCACATTTTTGAAAAGAGCACGTTTTTGTGAACAAAACCTCAATGTTAATCTTTATTCAAACTTTTGTAAACAGGACGATACTGGCTAATATATATATATATATATATATTAAAAAAAAATATATATGTATATATATATATATATATATATATATATATATATATATATATATATATATATATATATATATATATATATATATATATATATATATATATATAACTCTGCACTTTATATATTATTATTAACAAATATGAATGAATTAAATTTTTCTGAAAATAAATTATCTGGGGCCATGGCCCCGGGACTCTGAATATGCCAATTATATATATATATATATATATATATATATATATATATATATATATATATATATATATATATATATATATGTATATAAAGAAAGAGTATATATATATATATATATATATATATATATATATATATATATATATATATATATATATATATATATATATATATATATATATATATATATATATATATATATATATATATATATATATATATATATATATATATATATATATATATATATTAAAATTAAAATAACAATTTCATCAGCTCATTGATAGAATAGAAGAAAGTGAATGCAACTTTAGAATATTTCCTAAGGAGCCATAAAGCAAACGCTTCTTCTGAGAACACAAGGGAATCAGAACAACGATTTATTATATATTTTCCATTGCATTACCAACACACACACACACACACACACACACACACACACACACACACACACACACACACACACACACACACACACACACACACATGCACAAAAAGCAGTATTAAAATCCATGTATTGGGACAGACAGAAAGAGAGATATATCTTAGAAAATAAGACTTTTAAGAAATACAGAAAAAGAATATATATATATATATATATATATATATTAGATATGTTCCGATAGTATCGGTATCGGTATCGGCAGTATCGGCCATTTTTTCTGGTATCGGTATCGGTATCGGTTAATATGGCCGATACTTGGCCGATACCTCTTACTTTTTAGGAGAAGAATTATGAGAAACTTTTAGATTCAATAATAAATCTAGTTTCGATATATAAAAGGTTATAATAAGGAATTCCGTAAGCTAGCTGAAACCCACAAGAATATCATATCCGACGGTGAACCACTTCTAGGATGCATTTAAATAGCATAACCAAGAGCTTGCTCGAGTGACAAAAAAAAAAAAGATCTCACAGAAGTGGAAGCCGCCTTACCAGCAACTCCTGGCGACAGCACTGATAGTAACGATGGTATCTTTTCAGCAGATAAACCTACTGAAGATGAAGGAGGATTTGGATATGTTAGACTTTGATAGGTCATGGCCGAAATTGCATTGACATCTCATTCACCTTCAAAGGAATCACACCAAGGAATCTCATCGAAAAAACTGAAGAGACAGTCATCAAGGAGCAAAGATAATTCAAATTTGCAATCTGTGAAAGAGATGAGGCTCTACGAAAATATGGAGATGCTGCCTACAGAAGAGAATCCTTTCATGTGATGGCATGAAAATGGGCCAAGGTTTCCATTATAATCAGTGCTTGCAAGCAAATATTTATCAGCCCCACCCTCATCAGTCGAGAGCGAGCGTATTTTTAGTGTAATTGGGAATGTAAACACCCCAAAAAGGAACAGGCTTTCGCCAGACACTAGTGAAAGCTAAATGTTTTTGCATCACAATTTGAGAATTTTTTAATTTGATTATTTATTGAATGATATCTATCTTTATCTTAAAGGAGTATATTATATGTTTGAATAATAGCTTTTTTTATTTTGTCATTTCAGCTGATTAATTGAGGTCTCTTATTATTTTTATTCTTTATATTGTAGCTAGTTAAAGAATCTTCTTGTATATTGTAATCATGTTAAATCATAAAAGCTAGTAGCTGAACTTTGTTAAAACGAAAAAACTTGGCGCTAAAAGAATTCAAAACCCATGGCTAACACCAGCTCTGCTAAACTCTATCAACCAAAAACATAATCTCTACCAAAACTATAAAAACAAAATTTTTTATCTTTGAAAAAACTTGTCCCCATTATATCTATAAATATTATTATTATTATTATTACCTATGTATTCTAATTGTATCAAAATTGGTTTTGGGATTACATTAAGCTCAATCCTCAAACCCAATTCCTTAAATTTAATCACACCGGCATTATTTTGGGGTTCAAAGGACACTACATTGTGTTGCAATTAGTAGCCCGCTTTCAGAAAATGTATTAGATTAATATTGTACTCTAACATGTTAAAATTAATAATGTGTATTGTTCATTTATTGAATAAATTGTTTTGAATTGAATTAAATACTTACAGGAAAATGGAAATGGAATATTTTTTGAATAAACACAAACATAAAAAAGTTATTAATATTATATTTGCATTTATTATTCCTTAAAGATACTATTTTAATTAATAAAATAAATATACTTGGGCACAACCAAATATGAAAAAAATGACCATGTATTGGTTGTACAGGGAATGCAATCCTGAGTTGCCTAGCAGTACACAAATGTTCTATCTTATTACTGTGTGTGTATTATATTAATAAAAGTATCGGTATCGGTATCGGTATCAGTACCTAAAAAAAATGGAGTATCGGTATCGGTATCGGCCTCTTTTCTGGTATCGGTAAATCCCTAATATATATATATATATTTATGTATAGTGAGTATATATATATATATATATATATATATAGTGAGAAAGAGCATATATATATATATATATGTATATTTATATTCAGACATATATATTAAATATATATA
>JABUQX010098389.1:22500-27500 GCA_015478945.1 Trachelipus rathkii
TTTATGACGTGAACCTTTTGTCAAATACATATTTTCTCAAAAACTGAAAATACAAAGTAAACCAATAGACACCCCCCCCCCAAAAAAAAACCGAAATCGACGTTTTAGAAGTAAGAAAAAATCTGTAGTTTGTTTTTAATTTGATCAAAATTGGATGAAAAATGACCCTTTTCAGTTGGGGCTAAAACCCAAAAAGCTCCATAGCCAAAATTGGCTCCTGCCTCTAAACACGTTATTTCCGCTCTCTCTCTCTCTCTCTCTCTCTCTCTCTCTCTCTCTCTCTCTCTCTCTCTCTCTCTCTCTCTCTCTCTCTCTCTCTCTCCTCCTTTTTCTTCTCTTCTTTCTCTTTTTTTTCTTTCTCTTCTTCTTTCTCTCTTTTTTCCTTTCTTTCTTTCACTCTCTCTCTTCTTTCTCTTTTTCTCTTTGTCTCTTTTTTTTCTTGTCTCTCTCTCTCTCTCTCTCTCTCTCTCTCTCTCTCTCTCTCTCTCTCTCTCTCTCTCTCTCTCTCTCTCTCTCCTTCTTTTTCTTTCTCTTCTCTCTCTTTCTCTTTCTCTTTCTCTTTTTCTTTCTCTTTTTCTTTCTCTTTGTCTTTGTCTTTGTCTTTGTCTTTGTCTTTGTCTTTGTCTTTGTCTTTGTCTTTGTGTCTCTGTCTCTCTCTCTCTCTCTCTCTCTCTCTCTCTCTCTCTCTCTCTCTCTCTCTCTCTCTCTCTCTCTCTCTCTCTCTCTCTCTCTCTCTCTCTCTCTCGGCTCAACACTAAGAAGGCGTACGGTCATAATGGTATATCTCCCTCCTGTGGTTCTCAAAACTTTTGCTTTCGTGCTTGCACCCTGTCTTGGCAAACGTTTTCGTCTCTGGATATCTACTTCGGTCTTCCTTTTCTGCTGGAAACGTGCGTTCATTCAGCTTGTGCCGATAAAAATAAACCGCTCTCAACCCTCGAGTTATCGAAAGAGAGAGAGAGAGAGAGAGAGAGAGAGAGAGAGAGAGAAGAGAGAGAGAGAGAGAGAGAGAGAGAGAGAGAGTCGTTATTTCGCTTTAACCTCTGTTCTTTTTAAGGTTTTCGACTCTATCCTCAACAGAAAGATTTAGAAACATCTCAATTCCCAAGTATGGCTTTCTTTGGAAATGTTCTTCTGACGATCTTCTTTTCCTTCTCTCTCTTCTTTCTCTTATCTCTTTTCTTTCTCTTCTTTCTCTCTTTTCTCTCTTCTTTCCCTTCTCTCTTCTTTCTCTCTTCTCTCTCTTCTTTCCCTTCTCTCTCTTCTTTCCCTTCTCCCTTTCATCCTTTAAACCAATAAATAGTGGTGTTTCTCAGGGTTCTGTCTTTTCCTCAATTGTTTTTCTACTTTTCATTAATGAGAGAGACTAATTAATGGCCTTCTCTCTATTATTACTTCACCTATTTACTCATATGCCGATGACTACACTCTTCATCACTTATTTGATTTTGAAAGTTGTCTAACCCAATGGCAAGTGACTCGTGTTAGGAAAGCAGCCTTGGTTGTTTTCAATGCTTCAAAAACTCAGTTCCTTCATCTCACTACTCGACTTTGTCCTCCACACAACTATAATATTTAATTAGGAAGCAGAATACTCAAATCTTCGTCTGTCCTTCTAAGAGATTGGATGCTCTAAGGCGCCATTGAAATGTTTTCACAGCCACACCAGTTGCTTGCACTTTACAGGGGTGTTGTTCGTCCCTGTATGGAGTATGCCTCCACATCTGGTGTGATTTTACTCTCACAATTCTCCGTGGATTCTAGGGCTTTTCTTGTCAACTCTCTCTCTCTCTCTCTCTCTCTCTCTCTCTCTCTCTCTCTCTCTCTCTCTCTCTCCTAGTCTCTTTCTGCCAGTTAAACTGTTGCCTCACTTTCTTTTTACAATCGCTATAATAACGAGCAATGCTCTTCTGAACTTTTTGATCGCATACCTCCTCCATTGAGAAGGGCTCTTGCGACACGTCTTTCTACACAATCTCATCCTTCTTCAGTTAAACTCTTAGACCCCCAGACTTAACCGCTATGCTCAATCATAAAATATTTTCCATTGGTAAAGTCTGGAACACATTTTTTTTTTACATTTTCAAACGCTGTTTATCGGGGCATGTCGGCCTTTGAATTAGATTCATATATATATATATATATATATATATATATATATATATGTTATATATATATATACAGCAGGGATGGCAAGATAGATATAAGTTATATATATATATATATAGCAGTAGTATATATAAGCATAAGGCGCAAAGAGTTGTTGGTTATTGGTTAAGGTTATATATATATATATATATATATAAAGATATATATATATATAATATATATATATATATATATGAATGATCCCATTTACAACTGTATTATCTATCATTTTTTCGCTTTTTAAATAAAAATCTCTGTTTACAATCCAATTTGCTACTCTTTCCAAAAAAATAAAAAGGAAAAAAAGAAAAGTTAGGGAAAATTCAGGGAGATCTTTTCAAATTTTCCTCACTTTTTCATTCTGGTAAAACCAAAAAAAAAAAAAAAAAAAATTGAATTCTTCATGCCATGACCTTGGAAAAATAGTTGTGCATACAATTCTGTCATATTTTTTTATAACTTTATATATTATTTAGTAATCTATTTTTCTTTGTTTTTTATATATAAAATTTTAATTATTATTAAAAAAAATATATCTGCTTAATAATATTAGAATAGGAACAGAAAAAAAGCAATCAAAAGATGATGTTACAAAGTGATAATTATTTAGCAAAAAGTCAGCTATTTGATAATTGTAATTACAAGATCAAGATGATACACAAATTTTCTTTTTGAACAATTTTTTTGGTCCTATTAAGTTTTTATCTATGTAAATCTCCATCACATATTATTATTATTATTATTATTATTATTATTATTATTATTATTATTATTATTATTATTATTATTGTTATTATTATTATTATTATTATTTATTGCAATTAAGTTCAAATAATGTTACATTTGTTATTACACACACACACACACACACACACACACACACACACACACACACACACACACACACACACACACACACACACACACACAAATCTTCTCATATTTCCATAGAAGTAATAATAAAAATAGTGGCAATAGTAATAGTGGTAATAATTATAATTAAAAAGATAATTATAATTACAATTAATAATAATAATATTAATATTAATATTAATATTAATATTAATATTAATATTAATATTAATAATAATAATAATAATAATAATAATAATAATAATAATAATAATAATAATAATAATAATAATAATAATAATAATAATAATAATAATAATTTAATAATAATAATAATTATAATAATAATTATAATTATAATTATAATTATAATTATAATTATAATTATAATTATAATTATAATTATAATTATAATTATAATAATTTAGCTATTTTTGTTATTATTATTATTATTATTATTATTATTATTATTATTATTATTATTATTATTATTATTATTATTTATTATTATTATTATTATTATTATTATTATTATATCAATTGTCAAAAAACTAGCTTTTATTCTCTTTCCTTTACCTAAAAAAGCTAAATGTTAACAAAACGGGGCAAAAAAACCTGGAAAATACATCGTTAAAAAAAAACCTGTATTAGCTCTTGGTTTCAAAATATATACGAAAACCTAACTTATTCACTCTTCGTTTAAAGGTATTTATGGAATACTTATCTAAAATTTCTGGCAATTCTGTTTTTTTTTTTTTTTTTCTTGGTTTGTTTTTTTTTTCATGTTTTTCGTCAACTTCTGGGTCATCTCTTGTCATATTCCACCAATAGCTAATGGTGGAATATGGCAAGAGATGCCCCAGTGGAACGCCTTTGAGCTTGCTTACTATAGTCAGCAAGCTCAGAGGAGTTCCACTTGCTCTGATACCTTCTTTCAATTGCTGAAATGTCTTGGTAGAAGATCTCTCAATGCTCGTTACTCACTACATCATAATTGCTCAGGAAAAATTCAAAATTGGAATGAAAAAAGTTTATTTTGAGCTTTTTCTTATTATGTTGTCAAAGAGTTCATTAACAGCAACATTAAAGGTTTTATAACTTTGATTCCTCAAGAAGTTATCAACAACAGATTTGAAGTTTTTTCAAGCTATATTCTCGCTCCTTTGAACAGTTTTGTTAAAGTCTTTTGTCCTTAAGTAGGTGATGAATCTACGGGCCAACAAAGTTTCCCTTAGATATGGAAATTTCCTCCCTATATGCTTGAATGCTTCTCCTTTTTCAATTTTTCCTTGCACAAAATTCTTCATTAGCGAGATTTTAATATGTAATGGTGGCAATATGATTTTATCACGGGCAATTAAGGGAGTGTACTGGTCATCATCCGTTCAGACTGGTGTTTTCTTCTGTAGTGTGATGATAAATCCTGACTGTCCCACTCACAGATATAATAGCAATACTTGGTATACCTTAACTACATTCCGAGTAAGATGGCAATAACCTTCAGATCTCCACAAATCTATTATTGATGGTCTTCATATTTAATATTTTAAAGAATCAATTTCCTATTTTCATAGATATTCTTCATATGTACTGAGTTATCTACAAGAACCGAAAGTAGTGAATATTTATTTTGAAGCAAAACTGCTTTAAATCTTTAATTAGACGAGTCTTAAAAGTTTTCAGCCTTGTGGATTATGCTCCATTCTTAAAGATGTCATCAGTCCATTTACACCACTAAGAGCAACATGGTTGTTTTCCGTTTAAAAAATTAAGTCAAACTCTGTTAGTTTCTATATACAGACACTTTAACATTTGTTCCCTGCTAATTTCACTTCTGAAAGTGGAAGAAATAAGTATGGCTTTGTGATTTTCTAACTACAGATCCCGAATTAAATTATACCTAGTTAATTTTGCGAATTTCTATGAGGCTTAACGGCCGAGGTTGATTCTGGTGTAAAAATTGGAACTTGCCGTAAAGACTCAGGATGTTCTTCGCAACC
>JABUQX010098390.1:0-10000 GCA_015478945.1 Trachelipus rathkii
AAAGAAAATTGGTCTAATATGAATAATAATTTTTTAACAACGTTATTCAACTTTGTTACCACACATATAAAAAGATACCTTTTTTCGACAACGCATTAATACTACACCACAATGTAATATCATAAGTATTCTACAAGGTAGATACTTCAAATACCTACCTAAATTTCCCAAGAGTCTAAATTATTACATGAAACTGATCTAAAATGAATGATAATTTTTGCAACTTTAGATTTCTTTGTTATATAACAATGTACCTTCGCTCGACTACACCTTATTATTACACCAGAATGTAAGTTTTTGCGAATTGAACAAAGTATATATCTAAAATACTTGCCTCAGTTACCTAGAATTTCATATTATATGAAACTGAATTAATTTGAATGCTAAGTTTTACAACTTTAGATTTCTTTGTTATAACACACATAACGGTGTAGCTAAGACCAACTACGGTCGGTCTATTATTAAACCAGAAGGAAGAAATTTTTTAGAATTTTGTAGAGAAGATATCTAAAACACCTGCCTAAATTACCTAGCAATCTAAATTATTACATGAAACTGGTTTAGTTTGATTGCTAATTTTTTACAACTTTATATTTGTTTGTTATAACACATTAAATGATGTATATAAGCTCAACTACGCTTTATTGCTACACCAGAATGTAATTTTTTTAAAGTTCTACAAAGAAGATATCTCAAACACCTGCCTAAATTAACTAGGTATCCAAATTATTACATGTAACTGGTCTAATATGAATACGAATTTTTACAATGTTAGAATTCCTTGTTATCACACATATAACAATGTTACTATGTTCTAGAACACTTTAGTTATACTCCAAATTGTAATTTTTTAAAACTTTTACAAAGTAGATACCTCAAACACCTGCCTAAATTTCCCAAGATTCCTCATTATTAAAGGAAACTCATCCAATATGAATACTAATTTTTACACTTTACATTTCTTTGTTAAAACACATAGAACAATGTACCTACCCTCGACTACGCTTTATTATTACGGCAGAATGTAAGTTTCTGGGAATTCATAAAGGAAATATCTAAAACACTTGCCTAAATTACCAAGGATTCAAAATTATTATATGATACTGATCTAATATGAACGGTAATTTTTACAAGTTTAATTTTTTTTAGATATAACGCATGTAACGCTCTATTATTAAACCAGAATGTAAATTATTTAGCTTTCTACAAAGAAGAAACCTCAATCACCTGCCTAAATAACCTAGAAATCCAAATTATTACAAGAAACTCTTTTAGTATAAATACTAATTTTTTACAACTTCAGATTTCTTTGTTTTAACACATAAAACAATGTACTTAAACTCGATTACGATTTATTGATACACCAGAATATAAATATTTTAGAGTTCTAGAAAGAAAATACCTAAAATACCTTCCTAAATTCCGAGGGAATTCAAATTAATAAATGAAATGATCTAATAAGAAAACTAATTTTAACAACGTTAGATATCTTTGTTACTACACATATTAAAGTTTACCTAGGTTCAAGATCGCATTAATATTACTCCACAATGTAAATTTTTTAAAATTCTACAAAGTAGATACCTCAAACACTTGCCTAAGTTACTCAGGAGTCTAAATTATTACATGAAACTGTTATAATATAAATACTTCATTTTACAACTTTAGGTTTCGTTGTTAAAACACATATAACAATGTACCTACGCTCGACTACGGTTTATTATTACACCACAATGTATGTTTTTGCGAATTCTCCAAAGCAAATATCTAAAACACTTACCTAAATTACCTAAAATTCCATATTATTACATGAAACTGAACTAATATGATAGCTAATTTTTACAACTTTAGGTCTGTTTGTTATAACATATGTAACGGTAGCTAAGGTCGCGTACTCTCTGTTATTATACCAGAAGGTAAAATGTTTAGAATTCTAGAAAGAAGACTCAAACACCTACCTAATAAACCTAGAAGTCCAAAGTATTATATGAAACTGATTTAGTTTGAATACTAATTTTTTACAACTTTAAATTTCTTTGTTATGACACATAAAACGAAATACCAAAGCTCGAACACGCGCTTTATTGCGTCAAATAAATGATTAAGGATCGGAGCCGAGCAGGAGCTTGAGCCGGAGCCGGTGATTTATATTGTTTTTCATGAAATAATGTTTTTTAGCATGAAAATTCTCTCTAATAAGACATGGTAACCAATTTTCAAATAGTACAGAACCCTTAGTCGGATCCGGATCCGGATCCGGATGCCGAAGTCAGAGCCGGAATCGAGGTCGGAGCCGGAGCCGCGGAGTATGATTTTTTCTCGAAGAATATTGTTTTATAAAAGATCTGCTGAACAATTTTCCAACATTAGTGCAGAAACCTTATCGTGATTCTGCGAGCTGAAGCCGACAGTTGGAGCTGAGCCGCAGCCGGCAGCAGAGCCGGAAGCCGGAGCCGGATCCTGGGTATGATTTTTTTTTCTATAATATATTTAGGTGACAAAATTAATCCAGAGACCTACTGAACCAATTTTCCAAAATAGTACAAAACCTTAGTCAGATCCGGAGACAAAGCTGAAGTCGGAGCCGGAGCCGGAGCCGAACCGGAGCCGGAGCGGAGCCGCGTAATTTTAAAGAATTTTTTTTCCAAAAATATTGTTTTAGGTGAAAAAGTTATTGCCAGAGACGTACTGAACAATTTCAAATAGTTCAGAAACCTTAGCTCAAGATCCGGAGCCCGAAAGTGAAGTCGCGCTGGATTAGGAGCCGTCAGCTTGGAGTCAGAGCGCGGAGCCGGGGTATGAATTTTTTCAAAAATATTTTAGTGAAAATTTAAAATATATATAAACACGTACTGAACAAATTTCAAATCGTGCAGAAACCTTAGTCGGATCCGGCGCTCCGGATCCAGATTCGAGCCTTATCCTTGGTATAAATTTTCAAAGCAGATAATTTTCTTAGATGGAATAATTTATTCCAGAGGACTTGCTGAACATTTCAAATAGTGCAGAATACCTTAATCGGATCGGATTCGGAGGGCCGGAGCCGGAGTCGAAGTCGGTACCAGAGGTTTTTTTTTTTCGAAAATATAGTTTTTTTTGCTAAAAAAATTTATTCAATTAGAAGATTGCCTGCAACAATTTTTTCAGAAATTAGTGCAGAAACCTTAGTCAGCTCAAAGCCGAAGCCGAAGCCAACCCGGAGCCGGCAAATAAATGGAGCCGGAGCCGAGCCGGAGCCGACCGGAGCCGGAGCCGGACCTGGGTATTATTTTCTTTCAAAAATATGTCTTTGTTAGGCGAATAAATGCGATTAACAGAAAAAGATCATGACATTTCTTCAATTTAGACAAGAAAAAGCATTTCTATCATCGTCCTTCAAACGGAAAGTCAAAGATTTCATTAGATTTTTAGGGTCTAGAAACTTTTCTCCCATTTCTTACTATTTGAAATTACTTCGCTGCATGAATTAGATTTTTGATGAGATCAACAACACATTTTGTGTTTGCTGCTTAAAGCATAACAACAATTTATCATCAGTTCTGATTTTGGTTGTCATTTGTGATAAATCGTCCATGGTAAATGAAGCTTTCATAAAGATAATATTCAAACTTTTCAATATAATCTGTCTTACATTCAGGAGATGTTGCATCAATTTGAATTTTAATCAACTTCAGAATTTGTGATATAAATTCAAACCTAATAGGACCAAAGAGATTTCAAAAAACCTTTGTAAGAATCGCTTTTATGTTGTCATCATTTTTATCTTTGATAACGTCTTCATGTAACGAACGAAGTATTTGCATTGTTAAATCAGGGTAAAAGTATCTTTTGGTTGATGCTGATGAAGCAAAGATATTTAAGTTTGGGAAATTCAGATGTTTAACCCTGTAGGTGACTTCCCTTCTTTTCAATGATTTTTTAATCCTATAATAATGCCCATGTTTAGACTCTAAAGTATATAATCAGGAAGGATCTTTTGCAAATTATTTTGATGTTTTGACAATAAATGCCTTAAATTTGGAACGGTGGTTGTTCGTTTTACGCCTATAGTTTTCACATAATGAGGACAATTTGTGACAGCCAATATTTTAATGACTAGAAGAAACCCACAAAAATATTATTTCATTTTTCTAAAGATGAATTTTCTCTGCATTTTAGACGGCAACTGCAAACAACTTGGTTTGAACAAATGCCTCTTGACACTGCATACCTTTTCATGACTGCAGACATTTCTTTCTTATAACATTTTCCTTAGATTTAATTTTTATATCGATTGTCTTAGCCAAAATGGTGAGCTGAAAAAACGGGCTTGGAAGGGAAGAAGGGTTCGCAGCCGATGATAGGGTTTGCTTGTGAGTGTGTGTATGTGTGGGGTGAGTAGGGTGAGGGCTTGGTTGAAATATAGAAAACAAATGTAATATAAGTAGTAGGGTTTGTAGTTATATATTAGTATAGGGGGTAGTACTTGAGGTTAATATTAAATTGGTGTTAAATTTGAAGTGTATGTTGATGCTTTTCGTCTCGCTAGAATAGATGTGTGTTGTTATTTCTGCGCTATTCGGGGTGCGCGTGTGAGCGCTGTATTTTCGTGGCTCGTGATCCCCTTATTCTCTGCGGGGGCGTTATGTTTTTTTGCTACATCGAGGTCTCCTGGAGCACGGTCCTGTTGGGTGCGTCTGGGCTATGGTCGTGGGGGCGTTTTTGGCATTTCGGGGCGTTGGTGTTCCTTCCTTTTCTCCTTCGTGGGGCCTGGCTTTTGTGGGGTGGGCTCGGTGTTCCGTTGTGGTTCTTTTTTTCTGAAATTTGTGATTGCTGTTCTCGAATGGGGTAAATGTTCCTTTATTGTTAGTCTATAATAGATTCATTGGGTGGTGCTTTTTTTTAGTAAATGAGATTAGATTTATGAGACACATTTTATGTGGTAGATGTTTTCTTAATGGGTGTGTAGAGTATGCACGAGGCGGTCCTGTGGAAACGGTAAATGTGGTGCGTGGCACTTGGGGTGCCTTGGGCGGGGGTGTCCTAGATGGCCAGTGTTCGCCGTTTTGCTGTGTGTTGTCGCTTGGTGTGGTTGTATTCGTGCTGTAGGTTGTTAATGTGTGTCGCTGGGGGGGGGGGCGGTGGGGGGGACGTGTATCTCGTTGAATTAATTTTAAGGGAAGTCGTTTCATATCCATATTGCGTATTGGAGCGGGGGGACGCGGGCGTAGTATTGATTTTTATTTTATACTAGCTGGTGTGAAGCTATTTAAACTATATATATAATATATATATATATTTATCATGAGTAGGTGATAAAAACACTATATATGGTATGTTATGTATGTGTGTAGGTGAAGTGCATATGGTTAGTTAGTGAGTATATTTAAAGGACAATTATTTTGGTATAGGGTATATATATATATGATATAGGGGTGGTATATTGAGAGTGAGTAGGTGATATCTGGGATAGTATATATATATAGTGTAGTTATCTATGGGTTATAGTTATAGGGGGTAGGTATATGGTGAGTAAGGTGAGCGTAGTATTAGGGGGGTAGTATAGGTAGTAAGGGGTATAGAATATGTTGTTGTAGGGAAGGAGGGCAGCTTTTTTTGGCGTATAAGTGTATGAGTGCAGATGAATGCCGGCGACGTGTGGGGGTGGGGGGGGGGGGGGCGGGCGGGGGGCTTCTGTGTTGTTGCTAGCCGTCGGGTTTTAAATTTTAACAACAGAGAGACTTCTGTGGTTGTTGGCCTGGGTGTATTTGGCGATTGCTATCGTCATTCTGGATGTTCTACGATATAATGTGTTTTGGCGTTGTGTTCGTCGGTCTGTGTGTCTGCTTATTCCGTCGCTTTTTACAAATTTTTTTGTGCCGCTATTTCAGTCCTTTTCTCTGACCAGAATTTGCATATAGGTTTCTGCCCCTACTTGCTCATATTCTCCAGACCGTCTTGTGGTGGTCGGTGGTTGCTGAACTGCGTCGGGCATCTGGCTCGTGTGAGTGGATAGTGGTGAGTGGGGTGGGTGGGTAAGTTGGAGGGAGATAGGTGTCTTATCATATCAGCCTAGCTACGTGAGTCGAGTAGGTATATGGATAGGGTGATGTATCGTATGTATTAGGGGGTGGGGTAGGATGCGGCGTATGTGAGGGGGTTAGTATACTATGTAATAGGTAGGTAGGGGGGTTTTAAATTGATTACTGTGTAATAAGGGGTTTCGTTCGGGTTTGTAACGTGGTTAAAGGGAGGGCTATATATTTAAGATTATTATACGTACGTAATAGCTAGGGGCGGTATATAGGTAGTATATATTAGGGGAATGGTGTCTTCAGCTTAGCGATTAATTCTTCGGAGCTTTTCGCAAAATTGATATGGTTCTCGTGATTATGTTATCCGTTATAGTTGGTGTGAGTCCTACGGTGCTACCCTGATTCGCTTCTAATTAGCTGCATGCTAAAACATCTATTACATATAAATTTCGATACATCTTTTTTTACAATTTAATTTTTTGTTAGGAAATATATATATTTTATTCACGAATTTCCCAGTCTTTCTTACTCTGGAATCACTGCATATTAGTAAGCTCGTCATCATTTAAATTTAAATAATAACACTCTTGTTTCTCCTCCATATGTATCTGATTTAGTGTATGTATGTTTATTGACCATTTAATTATCTAAGATCCTTTAAGATGTGCCTGTTTTTTAATATAGTTTCATGTTGTCATGTTAATCATTTTTATATACTTTTGTTATGAGCTACTACTTTATATATCTTAGTTAATTTTTTTCAATTAGTGTATTTTTAATCTTTCGTAATTCTAATTGTAGTTTTTTCTAGTGCTGGTCTCTATCTTTTTTTTAATAAAATCCTCATGTTCTTCTTATATTTTTATTTTTCACATTTAACAAAATCACTCATAATTACATGTTTTTCTCATGTCCTGTGTTATCAATATTTTAACTCTCTTTCCTTTATTTTATATTATATATGTCGTACTTTATCATATATATAATATATATAGTACGCTATATACGTATATATAACTAGGGTACTGACTTTATATATAGTGGGTGCTGTAGGGGTCTAGTATTATATAGTTATATATTATGAGGTGATATATATATACGTATAATTATATATTATTATAAATATTATATATCTATATTAGTAGTAGTATTCGATAGTAGCGGCTCTTGTCGCTACCCCTAAGAATTTATTAGCTTAAACATCCTCTTTTATTTTTTTCTCTTAGTCCCTAAACAATTTTTAATACTCATTTTCTTCCCCAGTGGCGGGCTATTCCATTCTATCTTATCATATCCTCGTCAAAAAGCAATTTTGACATCCCAAAAATTAGTTCTTTTTTGACATTTCATTCTCATAGCCATCTATTTCTTACTGCTATAAATCTCAAACCATTTTTACACGTTTAAATTTACTAATTTATATACTAATATTTAATATATACTTATAGTTACGTCTTATATATATATATATATATGTACGTACTGAGTGTACATATTATATAATTATACTATATATATACTGTATTATATATAGTACTATAGTAATATTGAAAATGCCCGATTAGGGTCCTATCCTAATAATCTATATACTCTATATTTTATCTATATATCTAATATCAAGATTTCAATAATGTAAATTGTTCATTTTTTTAACTATATAGAATTTATATATAATATATACTATAGTATATATATACGTATACTATATATACTATATATAATTATAGTATATATATAGCCTAGGCTCTCACTATCATTATTATCTTGTACTAAATTTTATATGTCTTCAATTAAAATATTTCATTTTTACAACTTTGAAACATTTTTTTTTTTTAACCAATGATCATAAATATAAATTTTTCATTCTGCTTCAATACTTTTATAATACTAATGTAATCTATTTAAATATAAATATTATAATTTTTAATTCTCGTTTAAACTAACTTATACTCACATAAGCTGATTAGAAAACTAATAAACACTCAATGAATCAATCAGCTATTTAAAAATTTCACAATTTATTTCACTTTTCATTTCCGTTTTTAAAAATCCTCCATTCTATGTTAATCTGTTTCCCTAAAAAATAACTTTTAATACTCTAAAAAAATAACCAATTTTTACCCTTTTCCCACTAAATACTGTTATATTATAAATACTGCTATTCCTAGATTTTCATATATATTAAAAGTTAATTAGTTAGTATATATATACTATATATAGTATATCAATATATATTAGTACTAGTATATATATATAGCTATCAGTGTATATCATATATATTATATATTATTCATACTATATATGTATATATACTACTCATACTATCTATATATTATTGACTATCGGGCGTGGAAGGTTATACTCTATTTTTCTTAACATTTTTTTTTTATTTTAGCAATTAGTTAGAGCTCAATGTAAAAAAAGAAAAATAAAATATTTATTCATTAATTTTTTCTTAAAATTGTTTTCTTTCTTCAATCTTAAAACTCAAACACATCCTAATCACGATTCCTCTAATCAATACATTTATGAACTTCTTTCTAAATCAACATTCTCAAATCGAATTCTATTTAAAACTTATCAATTCTACCTACTTTTCTTAATTCACTATTGCCATCATCATTAGCCATAATTTTCTTTTTTTATAGCTTTTTATTCAATTTTTCAAAATTAAATATATCCATTAATATAAACAGTTCATCTTATATATTTTATAAATATTCAAAGCAGCTTCATTTTTTTATTTCCTAAATTTACATTTATAAATTTTGAACTTCAATATTTTTATTCATTTTACTATGCACTTTTTAAATATATTGACTGTTATTCATAATTCTTTAATGCGCGTGAATTGGTTTTTTTTTTAAATTCTAATCATATATTAAAATTTTTTTTTTATCTTATAATTTTGTATTTTAATTTTTTCTATTTTTTCTAATTTATATTCACTTCTTTATTTATTTTTTAAAAATTCTACCCTTTTTAATTCTATTGATCCTTCTATTCCTCTTTCCATTCTTCACTTCTATTTTTCTTTTTTACTGTCCACCTTATATTCTTTCTTTAGCATTCACGCATTATAATGGTTTATAAGATACCTAACTAACTGGAGTTATTATTCAAAGGTTTATTTTCTTCTTTTTTTATAATTTAACTATTTACCAATTTTCTTTTATTTATTTTTCTCCTTCATTTCTTTCTTTACCTTCTATTTTCTATATATCTATACATATATCTATATCTATATCTATCTTATATACCTATCATATATATATAACAATATAAATTTAATATTTAATATATTGTGTCAGGCATATATAGATATCAGCATTTGTATATATATTTACACCGATATCAGTATCTTTTTCAATAATACTACGTATATCCATATAGTATATATATACTACTATTATATACTATATATATACTATATATTATATCTAAATATACTAATCATACTACTATATATATATAGCTACTTATTATATATATAATATATATCATATTATATATATATATATATATGTATATATATATATATACTTATATATATATCTATACTATAAAAAAGGACACAAATATTTTTTAACCTAACTCAAAATTTTATCATAACCCTATTAACTTAAAGCTTTCACATGTCTAGATTTGTGTTCGGCTTCCAGGCTCGCTCTCCTATCTGTAACTTTATACTTCTTTTCTTATACATTATACCTAACCTCTATTACTTTTTCTTTTTCCGCTTTAAAAAGCCTATACCTAACTATATTTTTATTACTATACTTATAGTTATATATATATATATATATATATTATATATATATATAATATATATATATCATATATACTATATATATTACTATATTATTTTATTTAAAATTCTTTTTTTACTAACCAAACTTTAATCTAACCATTACCGCTTAAAATCCTTACATTAATATAGTGTTTATATTATCTTCATTTCTTATTACAATTATATCCGAACCTAT